>RCUC01128221.1:0-26790 GCA_003697995.1 Taxidea taxus jeffersonii
GGGATTTTTTATTACGAAACTTTTGTAGCTTTCATGTAATATAATAAACTCATGTACCAAATCATGTAGTGTTAACAAGCCATACCTTTGTCATTATATTTAGTTAGCTTTTTTCCCCTCTGAATTATTATAAAACAAATTAGAGACATTAGGATGTCTTATCCCTAAAGGTTCTTTTGTACATAACTGCAATGCCATTATCATGCCAAATAAATTCACAGTAATTCATTAATGTCATTTTGACATATACGAGGTCTTTGGTTTTTGTGTTCTTTTTTTGTTCTGTTTTGTTTTTAGCTCTCCTTAACTTTTTGTTTTTTAGAGCACTACCCAGTCTAACTGAATTGGTGGCCAGTTGCATGGTTGAATAGAATTTAGGAAAGGTATTAGATGATATGCCATTACACATATAACAGGTCCTCAGTTTTTCGTAGGTTGGTTTTCCTTAAGTGATGTATAACTTAGGTGATTGATCCTTAGGTGGGTAAATACTAAAGTTTTATTAGAAAATGAATGCCAGTTTTAATTGTCAGTGTAGTACCTGTATGTATTGAGTGTTGGCGGGGGGCAGGGTGGGTTCCAGCCAGTGGTATTCTTTTGTCTGCTTGGCTTGTATTTTACCACCAGTTCATACATTTTTCCGGCACTTTCTATCCTGACGTGCCTTTAACCTTGTACCTTTTCCCTCCTTCCTAGATATTTCTAAGATTCAGTGAGAGTGAACAATTAAAAAAAAAAATAGTCTTTCCTCTCAAAGACAGATTTGGAAGTTTTTAATTAAAATAAATATGCCTGCATTTTACATTAGAAACTCAGTTTATGTCAAGTTTTATTGATAAGCTGTATTTTCCAGTTGGTAATTTTGTCATATTAAATAGATATGAAGAAGCGGAAAAAGACTGTACACAAGCTATTTTATTAGATGGCTCATACTCTAAAGCTTTTGCCAGAAGAGGAACTGCAAGAACATTTTTGGGAAAGTTAAATGAGGCCAAACAAGGTATGACTATCTTTCTAACAACTATCACTCACTCGTTCTTATGACACTCCTATGTTACAGAAGCAGAGATTTGTGTAGCTCTTCCATTGTTCAAGGGTACGGAACTTGAAGAAGTAAATTTTCTTTCACAGTTCAGATCATGAATAGTTTTGCAGATTTGAAGGAATGCAGCTTTCGTAGTGGACCAGATTATCTTTTACTTTAATAGTGTCCAGTCTGATCTGGCTAATTGCCAATCACAGTTAATTAATAATTTGAACTACAGGTGAGAAGGAAAAGGCAAAAAGAAAGGGAATCAGCCGTTAAAGGTTAGAGGATAATATGAGATCTGCAGTAATGCTCCTTTTTATTCTTGGTACTAGTTATTTTATTTTTCCAGGCTCTTTTAAGTGTTGAGTCTGTTAGTCTTCTTGAAGAACTACCTTGGTTTTATAGCATGTGTTTTCTGTTTCACATATTTCTGCTCTTTCTTTCCTTCAGTTTTGTTTAGGCTTATTTTATTTTAAAGATTTTATTTACTTGAGAAGGAGAGAGCGTGAGTGGGGCAGAAAGAGAGGGAGAAGCAGGCCCCCTGCTGCTCAGGGAGCCTGATGCAGACTTGATCCCAGAATCCTGGCATCCGGGGATCCCAGGATCATGACCTGAGCTGAAGGCAGACACTTAACAGACTGAGCCACCCAGGTGCCCCTGTTTTGTTTAGGTTTCATTTGTTGTTTTTCTAATATCTTGACGTCAATACTTAGATAATTGATTTTCAACCTGCCTTCTTCTCTGATACGTGCATTTAAATCTGAGTTTCTCTCTAAGCCTGGCTTCAGCTGTAGCTCATGCATTTAAAAAATGGTAGTAAAATATACATAACATAAAATTTACCATCTTAATTATTTTTAAGTGTACGATTCAGTGGCATTAAGTACATTCACACTGTTGAGCAGCCATCACCATCACCACCAAACATCTTCAGCGCTTTTTCATCATCCAGTCCTGAAAATCTACCCATTAACAAGAACTCCCCATTCCCTCCTCCTTTAGCCCCTGGTAACTATCATTCTACTTTTTGTCTCTATGAATTTGATTGTTCTAGGTGCCCCATATAAGTAGAATCATGTAGTATTTTTCCCTTTGTGTCTGGCTTCTTTAACTTAGCTAATGTCTTCAAGGTTTAAAGCCAAATAATATTCCATTATATGGAATTCTCTTAGATTCTGTCTTAACATTTGGTGAGTAACCCTGTCATTTTTTAATAGCGTGAGCTTTGATAAGTTAGATGACCTCTAGACCTCAGTTGTATCATCTGAAAAGTGAGGTTGTGATGGGGGTCACACAAGAATTCACATAAAGTAACTAGGAGAGCACCTGGTCAACGTTTAGCTCGTATTATTACTCAAACTGTTTCCTAGTGCCTTAAGTAAAACTTCTAGAGAGAAGCATGGGTTATTTACTAAATGTATCATGTCTTGAACTCTGTAAGTATTTTCACTAATTTATTCTGTTTCTTAAAAATTCACTGTAGATTTTGAAACTGTTTTGCTTTTGGAACCTGGGAATAAGCAAGCAGTAACTGAACTTTCCAAAATTAAAAAGGTAATGTATTCTTTTCACCAAAATATGGTCTTATTTTCTGAAACAGAAACACATTACTATTATATAACTAACTTGAGAATATATATTTTGGTAGTCATGCTTACAAATTTATTTTCAAGGACTTAATTGAGAAAGGACACTGGGATGATGTTTTTCTCGATTCTACACAAAGGCAAAATGTGATAAAACCTATTGATAATCCATCTCATCTTGGGTCAACTGTAAGTGAAGCACTTTTCTTTCATTTTTCCTTCCTTTTAAAATATCAGTGTTATATTAATAAGAGTTGGAGACAAAGTATTGAATAAATAAACTATTTTTAGAATCTTTAAAAAGCACTCAGGATTATTGATACAATAAAAATGGGGGAAAATTCAACTGTTTAGAATTCTGGGATAACTTTTTCATTGACTTAACACTACAAATTTAAGTATTTCTACATATTTTCTTTTTTTTAATTTTTAAAAGATATTTATTTATTTGACAGAGATTACAAGTAGGCAGAGAGGCAGGCAGAGAGAGAGGAAGGGAAGTGGGCTCCCTTGCTGAGCAGAGAGCCTGATGTGGGGCTCGATCCCAGGACCCTGGGACCATGACCTGAGCCGAAGGCAGAGGCTTTAACCCATTGAGACACCCAGTGCCCCAATATTTCTACATATTTTCTGATATTAAAGGAATTTGAGGTGGTTTTACATTTTATAATAGTTAAAAATTTTTTTTAAGATTTTATTTATTTATTTGACAGACAGAGATCACAAGTAGGCAGAGAGGCAGGCAGAGAAAAAGGGGAGAAGCAGGCTCCCCGCTGAGTAGAGAGCCCGATGTGGGGCTCGATCCCAGGACACTGAGATCATGACCTGAGTGGAAGGCAGAGACTTAACCTACTGAGCCACCCAGGCGCCCCAGTAGTTAAATATTTTAAATTTCTAGTGCCATTTTTATTTGGGATTGTGATTTTATTATTATTATATTTTTTAAAAGATTTTATTTATCTATTTGACAGACAGAGATCACAAGTAGGCAGAGAGGGGGGCAGGGAGAGGGGGGGGGAACAGGCTCCCCGCTGAGCAGAGAGCCTGATGTGGGGTTCGATCCCAGGACGCTGAGATCATGACCTGAGCGGAAGGCAGAGACTTAACCCACTGAGCCACCCAGGCGCCCCAGTAGTTAAATATTTTAAATTTCTAGTACCATTTTTATCTGGGATTGTGATTTTATTATTATTATTATTTTTAAAGATTCTGTTTATCTATTTGACAGAGATCACAAGTAGGCAGAGGCAGGCAGGGGGCGGGGTGGAAACAGGCTCCCCGCTGAGCAGAGAGCCCGATGTGGGGCTCTATCCCAGGACGCTGAGATCATGACCTGAGCGGAAGGCAGAGACTTAACCCACATCCTAGAGGATTACCAGAAGTAATTTCAAACTAACGAAGTCATGTACTCTAGCGGGCAGGCGTCTGTGTCCAGGGTAACCCTGCATCCCTCTTCTGTGGCTACAGGAGGTAGTTCTTTGTATATTGAGAACAGAGAGAATGAGTGAGATTAAAAAGCCCATTCCACACATGGAATCATAGCCACTTCTGTGGAAAAATTCTGCTTGCCAGCACACAACCTTCTTCCTTTGCTTCCCTCCCTGACAAAGGGGTCTTCTCTCTGGAAGTTCTGTCAGTGGCCTTAGGGCTTTCTCCGAGATGGGGATGCCTAGAGTCTTGAAGAGGAACCGAGAGGGTTTTCTGGGAGGAACCTGTTACTTATAAATGTTAGCTAAGCTCAGCTCTGTTTATCTTATCAATTCATAGGTAGTTCTGATTTAAGTATACTGTGAGACACATAGTAATTGTGTTATATGGAACAAGGCAAAAATTGTAAATAACAACGAACACGGATGTGTTTGGATGTGTGCTATAAAATTCCCATGATGTATCATGAGAGGCAGGATCAGTTCTAACAGTGACTCAGGACACAGCAGAACCTGCTCATATGAACATAGCGGAAGGACTTTGTGTGGAACTGGCTCTGCAATAGTAACTGATTTTTCTCTCTTCATGACTTCACTGCTAGTGTACATTTTCTACTATAAATCTGTCACCTCTGATAATTCAGAATATTTTTACCCAGGGTACAACTGGAGGGATTGTGCATATAGCACATTTACCAGCAGAGATGGAGCAGTGATGAGTTAGGAAATTGACCTTCTCTAAGACCATTCAAAACTGCACAAAGCACACAATGTAAAGTTGGAGGGACAGCATTTCACATTTTCCAGTTGAGAGGATTATTGCAGACATTCTGAATAGGTTAGTTGCCTAACTAGAAACAGGAAAGGAGGAAACAACAATGATCCCACCTAGAGGCGTTCCAGAAGGAGTCAGCCAGGCCAGGAGGTTTCAGCGTGGAGTGTGGTATCATCCTGTCCATGTTACTCCCAGAAATATACAGTCACAGCCCTAAGGTCCTCAGCCTTTAACTACTTTGGCTTCTGGAGGCACAGCCAAGACGACACAGTGAAAATAGAGAAGCCTATAGGTTCTTGGGTTAAGAGTTTGCACTTTGAGAATAAGTAACACAGCAGACATCTCGCACAACACACAAAACAGAGGTAAGGCCAGGGAAAGTGCTGTACAAAAAGGCTTCCCAAAAGGGGTACTGCTGAAAATGGCCACAGCATTTACCTTGTCCTTCTCTCTGCCTTGGTAGAGACAGAGTTGCTGTTCCTTAGGGGGAGCGATACCAGCTTCTGGATCTCGTAAAGGCTCTGGGAGGAATGGAGGTTTATTTTGATATGCATAGACTGTGCAGAATTAAAACAAACCCTCCACTCATTTCTCCACCACCTTGAACTCTTCCCTACTCTCCCGTCCCTGATTGGCAGAGGATTTCCCACATGCTTAGGTGATCCCCAAGGATAAGGGGGAGCCCTGTACCCTATACTTGAAGACACCACAGGGCCCTGTCTAGTTCAGGTATTTTCATAACTCATCAAACAACGGTGGACAGCTTGGGACTCAGATCAGCTGGAAAGAAAGAGGCGTGCCTCATGTCTCAGAGAACCCAGCATGGGGTCTTGGTATAGTGCATATCCTCAGAAGTGGTGTATGTCTGCCTTTGTTTAAACAGCCTCTTTTTTTCTCTGCTAGAGACCCCTGCTCTCCAGCTCAGTGGGGGGAAGTGACATAGCCATCATAGGGGTGGTCCTGAGAAACCTGAGGATGGGTACAGTGTCCTCAGCCAGGTTTACCTTTACATTGCAAGAACATCAGTACCATAGCTACATCTTTATTTTTTTTATTTTTATTTTTTTAAGATTTTTTATTTTTATTTGTTAGAGAGAGAGAGTGAGCACAGGCAGATAGAGTGGCGGGCAGAGGCAGAGGGAGAAGCAGGCTCCCCGCCGAGCAAGGAGCCGATGTGGGACTTGATCCCAGGACGCTGAGATCATGACCTGAGCCGAAGGCAGCTGCTTAACCAACTGAACCACCCAGGCGTCCCCATAGCTACATCTTTTAAAAAAAAAAATTTTACCTGAGGCAGAACTCTAGTATAAGCAAATTGTCTTTAAAAATAGGGGCACCTTGGGACGCCTGGGTGGCTCAGTTGGTTAAGCGGCTGCCTTCGGCTCAGGTCATGATCCCAGCGTCCTGGGATCGAGTCCCATATCGGGCTCCTGGCTCACCAGGGAGCCTGCTTCTCCCTCTGCCTCTGCCTGCCACTCTGTCTGCCTGTGCTCACTCTCTCTCTCTCTGACAAATAAATAAATAAATAATCTTAAAAAAATAAAAACAGGGGCACCTATTTTTAGGTGGCTGAATGGGTTAAAGCCTCTGCCTTCGGCTCAGGTCATGATCTCAGGGTCCTGGGATAGAGCCCCGCATTGGGCTCTCTGCTCAGCAGGGAGCCTGCTTCCCCCTCTCTCTCTGCCTGCGTCTCTGCCTACTTATGATCTCTCTCTGTGTCAAATAAATAAATAAAATCTTAAAAAAAAACTAAAAATATACGTTGCACATTGTTTTTGGTATACCGTACTATTTTTCATTAAGTCCAACAAAGCCAGTTTTTTTCTCTGCAAAATAGAACAGAGAGTAACTGGCATGAATTTAGCAATTTATTTTGTGCTGAATCTTTGAAGCTATTATCTGTAAGTTATATATATATATATATATATATATATGATATGACTATGGCAATTTCTAACATTTACCTAATATATGCAGAAGAGTCCACAAGACTAAGATTTTAAAAATAATTATAAAGTGAACACCTATGAAATCACCAACTAAGTCAAAAATTGAAAGGTGTCAGCCTCCAGAATCCCTCTGTGTGCCCTCCTCACTGGTCACGATGATCCTCTCGCTGCCTCCTGGTAGTAACTGTCCTGCATGGTGGATGCTTTGATTTGAAAATTAAGGCTTTTTTTTTTTTTTTTAAGATTTTATTTATTTATTTGACAGACAGAGATCACAAGTAGGCAGAGAGGCAGGCAGAGAGAGGGGAAGGGAAGCAGGCTCCCCGCCCAGCAGAGAGCCTGATGCGGGGCTCGATCCCAGAACCCTGGGATCATGACCTGAGCTGAAGGCAGAGGCTTTAACCCACTGAGCCACCCAGGCGCCCCGAAAATTAAGGCTTTGAGAGCCTTAATTTTATAAGGAAGTCAGAGCAGGTATTTTTATCTTCTTTTTACAAAGGAAGAAAATGAAGCAAAGAAAGTTTGTTTTGTCAAGTTCATATTTCAGGTTAGTAACAGCAAATTTCAGTTACATGCTTTTCTAGTGTTTTTTTTTTTTTTCTTTCTTTCTTTTTTTTTTTTAAATTAAGTAGGCTCCACGCCCAGCATAGGCACTCCAACTCGTGACCCTGATATCTGGAGTTGTGTGCTCTACTGAGAGCCAGCCAGGCGCTCCCCCACCCCCAGTGTTCTTATTGTGACTTTATTCTTGGATTTTCTGAGACAATACTTGTTTCAGGACAGGCATAAATCTAGTTGCTTCTATACATTGTATTCATTTTCATACATTATGTTAATGTGCTGCTACTCTTTTCAATTAAGGTGATCGAATGTTTAATGAAAAGTGGTTTTCAAAAAGTGGTTTAAACTTTTACATCTTTGCAAGACATTTTCCCAAAAAGTGATAAGATTTAAAAAAGCCTTGTCAGACTTTTTTGTCCATAATTATGAAAACATGGCTGTGTGGTAGATCAAATGTCTCATGGCCAGTATATAAGGAGCTTTTATACATTTGTGGGGTTCTCTTGTCCCTTACTTTAAAAATCAATTTATGTTAATAGTTTGAAAATGTGACATGCATTTAAGTCTTTTGTGGCAAGATCTTAAAACACCTCTGTGAAATGAAAGATCTGGGGTGAACTATTTTGTAAATGTTCCCAAACAAAATAAGTCAGTATCTTAGCAGGAAGGGGAAAAATTGCTGTTTATTTTTGTAGTAGGTCTTCATAGTAAAAATGTGGGCATTATTTGAAAGATAGAAGATGCCGTTTGGTGTAATGTTTTTAAGAGTTGATTTGAGCCCTGTTGGGCAAGTTACCTAATCCCTGTGTGATCCTTACTTTTTCTCCTTGAGGATAACTCACAGGTTACTTTCGATCAAAGGAAATAATATCCATTAATGCTAAGGCAGTTTTAGGTGAAATGAATATTAATTTCCTTCTCAGTCACATATTTGTGAGAGAACCAGACCACTGGGGAAAAGGTCAGGGAAGAGAGGAAGGTCCAGGAAGTGGAGGGAGAGTCCTAGCATTACTTGAGTCAAATGAGAGCCTAGGCCAGGGAAGTCTGTGTTTCACGGGCTGGCAGTCTGGGGGTACTTTTGGCGAATCTTCTCCAGAGAGCGTGTATGAGAGCAGTGATGTAGATCTCCCGGGATCCAGGGTTCCTGGATAGGTGGTAGTAAATGAAGGGTCTCCTGATCTCTTAGTCTGTGCTGAAATACTTTATTTTGTTTTATTTTCATTTTTCTTTTTTCCTATAGCAAAACTTCATCTTTCTACTTGGCCCTTCCCCTTCTCTTTCTCCCTTTCTGTTTATTTTTATTTTTTTCTTCCTTTTCTTGAAATGGCCATGACATAGAGCTAAATAAAATGCATCTAAATCTTAGTTTTGAGAAAGGATTAGTTGAACCTTTCATATTTTCTTAAATCTTTCTGTAGTGACATCTTTTGTGTTTCACTCCTGTTAACCAGCATACTGTCATCCCCACTATCACTCCCAACCATCAGTAGCCCTCAGCACTAGTAGCTCCTAGTACACATTGGTCTACACTTCACAGAGACTACTGATTAAGGAATTTTTAAATTAGGATCATGTTTACACATCTGTTGTTAGTTTTGAAAGGATTTTGTTTTAAATGGGACTGTATTGATTTAATCCAGTGATTTGTTGCCTGTCAGAAATCATAGTCCCTTGTGCAGCACTAACACGTGCCCATTCTTGGTTAATATCTTCAGAGAAAACTGTTGCTGTTGAGAGTTCTCAGCAAGGCAAAGGCTTCAGCTTAATATGATCGTACTTTAAATAGAACAGCTGCTAGTATTCTGTTAACAGTTTTGCTAATAGCTTTTAAAATTTATGTTTGTTCATCTAGTAATACTCAGTTGTAACTGTTAGGTCTTATCTTGGCTATGTTAATAGAATGTCTGGATTTAATACTGAGTTTAATATGTATGTCTAAAGTTTTTATATTTATAACTTTTTGATTTAAAATTCACCCATACAGTTGAAATGAACACTTAGAATAAATTGAGGGTTTTTAAAATTAAAAACAACAGGGTATTATATGTAAACTGAAGAAGAAATTGAGCATGTTTGACATTTGTAATGATTGAAATAAACAGTGAATCCTACTTATTTTGTTACATTAGAGACTAATTATGGTCAAGTCTTACCAACTTAGTGAACATATTTGGCAGATCTTTAATCCTGGGCTGGTTTTATCTAGTGGCTGCAGGTTTAGAAAATCTTCTTAGGTGTTATTTATTTATTTTTTAAAATCTACTTAGATGTTATTCTGTTTCTTATAGAGCACTGGTTATTGTCTGACCTTGTTCTGCTTGCCTTCAGTTAGTTTACTGTAGGTTTGGCCATAGTTTTTCTTGGCTTTGTTGCCTCTCGGGTACAGTCCAAACTCCTAGACATGGCATACATTTCCTTTATAAGCTGTCTTTAAACAGCCTTTCAAGCTTTGTCCCCCCACTCCTCCCCTTGCTCTAGCCCTTTTGGACTTTTCATCTTTCCACCGACCATGCTGTGCCCTTCCACATTGCCATTCTTGTGTACTTTTCTGTGATGAGTCCCCTGATGCCACTGTTTGTCTTCCTTCCCTGTGTTCTCTTAGCATGTGGTGCTTTCCTCTTTTACAGCATGCATCCCATTGCCTTGGAATTATGTATATGTACAGCTCTTCTTTCTCCCATTCAGACTTACATAAGCTAGGTGCTGTGCATTTTTTTAAATTCTTTGTATTCTCAGAGTATGACCCCTGTCTATCTTGCCATCAGAGTGAGCTAACTTACAACTGTTAGTCTGTGAACTTAAAATCTAAGTATGTTCTCTAGATAGGGAGCAGATACTAGTTATAAGAACACTGCAGCCTTTTAATTGGTGACCCTAAAATAGGAAACCTTTAATGTTGATTTAAAGAATTGATTTTAATCGTTGTAGAAACCACTCAAGAAAGTTACTATTGAAGAGACTGGTAATTTGATCCAGACCATTGACGTGCCAGGTAGCACTACTGCTGCCCCACAGAACAACCCTAATCACCTGGCAGATGCAGTAGCAAGTGCAGGCGCTGCGAGTAAGAAGAACTCAAGCCAAGATGACCTTTTGCCCACCAGTGATATTCCGAAAGCCAAAGTATTGAAAATAGAAGAAATCAGTGATACTTCAGCCCTGCTGTGAGTAGAAGAAATACCCTTTTTTTTTTTTAAAGATTTATTTTAAGAGAGAGGGATGGGAAGTGAGAGTGAGGGGAGAGGCAGAGAGAGAGGGAGAGGGAGTCTTATGTAGACTCTGTGCTGAGCATGAGCCTCACATGGAGCTTGGTCTCATGACCCTGAGATCATGACCTGAGCCGAAACCGAGAGTTGGACGCTTAACTGACGGCGTCACCCAGGCTTCCCAGAAGAAATACTCTTACTTGGTACTCATCTAAAGTGGTGATAATTCACTAGAAAATTGGTATTACTGATGAGACTTCTGGTTTGTGCTTATCACCATAGTGCCTTGAATTGCCCAACTTCACATTCTAGATTTTTATTTGTACTTGATTGTAAGAGGGGTTTTGCTTAAGGTATGATCACTATTCCTGTACCATAGTGGGAAATTCAGAGGTAAGAAAGTATCTTAACAAATTAATGCTGTGCATTTTTATTCTAGAACTTTAGTATATGCATTTCACTTTGTAATTCAGCAAAAATAAGTTTTTAAAAGGAAGCTTCATAAAAAATGTAGAAATTAGTCATCATTATTCTAGCCATTAACATTTAAGATTATTTGTGAGCTCTTTAAATTATGTGTGGAATTTTAAAAAATAGTCATGTATTTGCTAAATGGTGAGAATATAAAAGATCTAGATTAATTAGGTTTATTTGGGGATGTTGAAACTTTTTTTTTTTTTAAGATTTTTTATTTATTTGATAGAAAAACACAGCAAGAGAGGGAATATAAGCAGGGGAAGTGGAAGAGGGAATATAAGCAGGGGAAGTGGAAGAGGGAGAAGCAGGCTTCTTGCTGAGCGGGGAGCCTAGTGTGGGGCTCGATCCCAGGACTCTGGGACCATGACCTGAGCCAAAGGCAGACACTTAAGGACTGACCCACCCAGTCACCCCAGGGGATGTTGAAACTTTATTCATAAGTTCTTGTATTGCCACTCAGCAATCCTATTAAAAGTTTTTTTTTTTATGTTGAATTTTAGTGGTTTTATTTAAAATGATAGTAATTATTTAGTGTTTGGGGAAAACACTGAACAGGCAGATTTTTTTAAAGGGAGGAAGCATTTCTTGGTGTCTGGTACTGTCTTTCCTGAAACTGTCATAATTTGGATTTCTGAAAGGCGGAGTTGTGAGTATATGTGATGAGGTGTAGTAATGCAGTGTATAGAAATGGTGTGCTTCAAAAAGTGGCCAGGCTAGATTAGCCCAACAGATGAGAAAAGTCATTACATAGCCAGCATGTGAAAATTGGCAAAGGGAAGGGGGTAATTAAGGAGGTCATGTGCTATGATGAGCACTGAGTATTATATTTAACTAATGAGTCATTGAACACTGCATCAGGGACTAATTATGTACTATACAGTGGCTAACTGAACATGAATAAATAAATAAATATTTGAAAAATTGGCAAAAGCATTATCTGCCTTGCCAAAAATATAGGTGTATTTTTATTAGCTGGAAGAATTCACTATGTGTGGAGTATAAATAGTCACAACACTATATTAATAAAGTCAGGAGTTGAAAAATCTCCATTGACATTTCCTGTATAAGCTTTAACTATTTGTGGTTCTTTTTTTTTTTTTTTAAAGATTATTTATTTATTTATTTGACAGAGAGAGAGATCACAAGTAGACAGAGAGGCAGGCAGAGAGAGAGGGGGAAGGGAAGCAGGCTCCCTGCTGAGCAGAGAGCCCGATGCGGGGCTGGATCCCAGGACCCTGAGATCATGACCTGAGCTGAAGGCAGAGGCTTTACCCACTGAGCCACCCAGGTGCCCCTATTTGTGGTTCTTTTCTAATTGTTTGACTAATGCCTCTCAAATATTTCAGACCTCCGGTCTCCTTGAAACAGGATGTATGTCAGTCTTTCAGTGAGAAGATTCCTGTAGAGATAGACAAGACACCTGCGCAGTTTGTCACAACTGTGCTTCCTCCAGTTCCTGCAAACTCATTCCAGCTTGAGTCCGATTTCAGACAACTAAAAAATTCTCCGGATATGTTGTATTGGTATTTGAAGGTAAGAAAGGAAGCTAGTAGTTCTAGTTTAAGTAGAAGGTCAAAGGACTTCTTTTGTCACTAGTACTGTACGATAGTACTGTGTCTGCTTTTTGTAGAATATGGTTGTAGAACCCTTCCTTGCCTGCATGTATTACCTCAGCTAGACTGTTTTAAATGTTTGCAACTGGGAAACCTTTGGAAATAGGTTCTGTGTTAAGTTCTGTGATTTAAAATAACTTGATCTTATTTCAGAAATCCTAACTTAAATTTAATTCTGCATTCTTCAAGATGGGGAAAGAAGTTAAAACACTGAGTGCCTTCCATGTGCCCCAAGCACTGCTTGCAATATTTAGACAATCATTTTCTTAAGTGAGCTCTTATTTGCTTCAAGAAAAAGGATCAAATCTTAGGAAGTTTACCAAATAATGGATTTTGGTGTTGTCTTTTCAAGTGTGGTTATGGTAATAATCCCTTACAGTTTTCTAGTATACAATTACTTTTTTTTTTTTTAATAATTTCTACTTTTTTTTTTTTTAAGATTTTATTTGTTCATTTGACAGAGAAAGAGATCACAAGTAGGTAGAGAGGCAGGCAGAGAGAGAAGGGGAGGCAGGCTCCCTGCTGAGCAGAGAGCCTGATGTGGGGCTCGATCCCAGGACCTGAGATTATGACCTGAGCAAAAGGCAGAGGCTTAACCCACTGAGCTACCCAGGTGCCCCTATACAATTACTTCTAAGTGCATTATCTCATGTAATTCTATTTTTTTAAACTAGTTATTTTTATTGCTCCTTGAGAGCTGTCTTCAAGTTTCCTGTCTGTCTTTGGGAACATCTCTCTGTTCATGGATTTTTCTCTGCCTTGAACAGAGTGATTTATCTAACATTTCCTCCGATTTTTGTTCTTCACTTGTAGTTACATTGCACTGTGACCCCATTATTATTCAGTCAGCACTAGTGCATAAACAGTATTTTTCTGTATATTCACCTAGGCAGTTGTTATATACATAATTTGTGATATATGAATGTTGCCATGATATAATTTTCTCTTTATATTTTTTCCAAGCAAATTGAGCCATCGATGTATCCTAACTTGTTTCAGAAAAATCTGGATCCTGATGTATTCAACCAGATCATTAAAATTCTGCATGACTTTTATATTGAGTAAGTGGAATTTTTTTCGTTATACCTGCATATTGTAATGTTAGACTATTTGTAGTGGTTTGGGAAAGTCATTCTCCTTGAAGTCATATTACTGCCTTCTATATAGCAAAATTAGCTCTCTGGTAAATTTCACCATTGCTGAAGTTGTGAAGAGATGACAAGTGCAAGCAATTATATGGGAAATGTTTAGGTAGGAGAAAAAAGGACTTTAAAACTTTTTTATTTAAAGAAGGGAGGTATAGAAGTGATAAATGTGACAGCAAATTAATGAAGTTTGTGTTATGAGATGTAATGAGCACTGGGTGTTATATGCAACTGATGAATCACTGAACTCTACCCCTGAAACTATTAATATACTATGTTAATTAACTGAATTTAAATAAAAAAATAAATTTTTAAAAAGTCTGTGCTAAGCCTCACATTTAAGAAAATTATAATTTCTTCAGTTACTTGATAAATCTCTTCATTTGGGCACTTAAAATATAGACCACATCCAGGGAAAAAAGATAAATGGAGACCTTATTTATATATATTAGAAATATTGTATTAGAAAACCAGAATTACATGAGCTACTTTTATTTTTTTTTTTTAAAGATTTTATTTATTTATTCAACCGAGAGAGAGAGAGAGAGATCACAAGTAGGCAGAGAGGCAGGCAGAGAGACAGGGAGAAGCAGGCTCCCTGCTGAGTAGAGAGCCCAATGCAGGGCTTGATCCCAGGACCCTGGGATCATGACCTGAGCCGAAGGCAGAGGCCTAACCCACTGAGCCACCCAGGCGCCCCATGAGCTACTTTTAATTATTTGTTTTATATTTGGATTGTTTCAGGAAAGAAGAGCCATCACTCATCTTTGAAATCTTACAAAAACTTTCTGAACTGAAAAGGTTTGATATGGCAGTGATGTTTATGTCAGAACCTGAGAAAAAAAGTAAGTCTGTGAAGAAAGCTTTTTCAGATCTCTTTATTCTGACATGTTCCTTTATTTATTCAACAACCATAGTGGACATTTATTGAATATTTACTCTAAGATACATATAGTTAAATTTAAATTAATCACAAGTTTAATTGAATTATAGTTAAGTAAAATCAAATCTTTTAACCCCAACAACAGCATTGTGAGCTAAGTGTGATTATCAGTTCCTTTTTACACAGATAGAAACTGAGGCATAGAGAGGTAAGGAACCTGACTAAGGTCATCTAGTTAGGAAGCCAGACCCAGGGTTGATTGATTGATTTTTATTCATTTTTTTTTTCAGACCCAGGATTTAAAGTTAGGCAGTCTGACTTTTTGTCTGTACTCTTCTACTTGAAAACTCAGTAGAGGGCAATGGTTGAGAGCTTGCTTTGGTGGGACATGTAAAGGATTCCTACCATAATTGCATGTCACCAGGCATGGGTGCAAGGGAGGTCCAGTCTCTTCTGTGAGAGCCAGTTTCCTTATGTTTGTTTGATGGAACCTGAATCCTCAAAGACGTGCGGGAGTCAATCAGATGAAAGGGCTGGGGAAGAGTTTTAGACTCGGAGAATGATGTATGCAGAAGTTCTGAGGCAGGATAGAGCAAATTGCCTTCAGAAAATTAAAAGTACAGTGAAGCTGGACTGTAGAGTCAGGCGGACAGTTGGCAGGTGATGAACCTGCAGAATTCTATTCCTTATTTATTTCTACGTCTCTGTTCTTCCCATGAAGTGTCAGTTTAGGGAAACCTTAAGTAAAATCAGACTGTGCAGGAACTTCAGTTGGGTAAGAGTTTTGGGCTTTCCTCAAGTTTGTGGAAAAAAAGAAATTATTAGAATGCAGCAGTACTAGGTTTTTAGTTTTAAAAGTAACAGAAACTCTAAGTACCATTTTCATATATCTTCTGGATTAAATATTCCTCGGGCTCTTTTTCTTGTTTCTTTATGTTTCTAGCAGCAACATTGAGTGAGTCTGAATCACTAAGAAAAATATTTTTTATATTGTACTTAAAGAAGTGGACACGTCATTTTATGTGTGATTTTTAAATAGGGTTTAAACTAAAAGACATTTCTGTTTTATCTTTACTCAAAAACAGTCCCTAAAGTTCCCTGAAAAATACTAACTTCTCCTACTACTGACTGTTATAACCTCTTCCACTATTTTTTTTTTTTAAAGATTTTGTTTATTTATTTGACAGACAGAGATCACAAGAAGGCAGAGAATCAGGCAGAGTGAGGAGGAAGGGAAGCAGGCTCCCTGCTGAGCAGAGAGCCCGATTCGGGGCTCGATCCTAGGACCTTGGGATCATGACCTGAGCCGAAGGCAGAGGCTTTAACCCACTGAGCCACCCAAGCGTAGCCACCCACTACTTTTTTCGATTACACTGCTCGACCACACTAACTTTATGTTTTTTGATAATACCAAGCTGGTAAACTTATTTTGGCCTTGGGCTCTTTGCATTTGGCCATTTCCACAGCCCAGAATATCTCCCCCTTGCCAGCTTCTTCACTTCATTCAGTTTCCACCAGAGTTACCACCTCGGAGACCCCTTTCCTCAGCAGACCTACTCAAAATAAATGTCTGCCTCCCTTTATCATCCTCTGGCTTCTTACTCTCCTTTATTTTTCTTCATAATATGTAACTAGCTGAAAATATTTCATATATTTGTTTATGATGTCTCTCTCCCTAATAGAATGAAAGCTCCACGAGAGCAGGAACTGTGTATACCTTGTTCTCTAGGCCTCAGGGCATAGAACAGCGCTTAGAGCATAACAACCTGTCCATATAAATGCATTGAGGAAGTGAATTTCTTGCTACTGTAGTGTGATAAGTAGAAGTGTACTCAAAGATTGTGAGTTGGTTCTTTACACTGGCCTACCAACAGTGCTGTCTTGGTTGGATCACCATTGTCACCTAAGCTAAACATGGGGAGCACTTGGAATGGTTCCTAGAGTGTACCTAATAAGCATTTGATCAATATTAGCTGGTGTTAACCTTTGTTTATCAGTAACAACCAGTAGCCAGTGTTAATGTTGAACTATACAGAGTTTTCCAAAGTGTTGAGTGTGGACCATTCGGTGGTATGAAAGATGATTTTATATGATTTATAGGCAAGTTTTGTTTTAATTTTTAATAGTTATATATTTTATTGCATATTATAAAAATGTATGGCTAACATTTTGTAGATGTTACTGCTAAGTTTCATCAATTTACAGTAGTGGCTAAAAAATTTTCTTTTAAAATACTTTCAGTTTGAAAAAGTTAATTGAAATATTAAGTAAATTGTGTTCGTTACAGAGGGCAAAATGCTTAAAGTAGGACAGAATGAGTTAAGTTTAAGTTAATATTTTTTACAAAATATTCTGGTAAGAAGCATTATTAGATTCCTGTATAACTTTCTCAGATTGGCTTTTTAAATATCTGGATTAGAATTTACAAATATAATGGTTATTGCTTTAAAACGTAAGAAGTTTTTTTTAATAAATCAGATTATTGTCTTTAATTTTGTCTCACTTAGTTTTTAAAAAATGGAGATTAAAATGAATTTATTTTCTTTTTTCAGTTGCACATGTATTGTTCAATCATATAGACAAATCAGGATTGAAGGATAAGTCTGTTGAAGAACTCAAGAAAAGATATGGTGGTTGATTTTCATTTTTACTGAAATGAGTGTCTTTGACTTTCATATGTAAATTTTTTAAATTGAAAATAAAGTATTTTGCTTTTTAAGAAAATGAAATCATACAAGAAAGGATTATCTTTAGACATAAGTTAATTAACTATATAGTGAATTGTGACTTAAGTAATGAGAATGTACTCAGGTGAGCTATTTATAAGACATTTTCCAAAAATAAAAATAGAATGATGTGTACTTGTAAAGATCAGTATTTTATATCATTTAAAATTCTAAATCTAGATGCATTCTTCAGTGCCCCATAGTTTTAACATTACATTTTCATAAGTTTTTGTAGCCACGTGCTTCATTAGCATATAAGTAAAGTCATAGTTGTATAGAGGGTGTTAGTAGATAGATTGTTTCTCTATAGTTTTTATTTTATTGTATTTTATTTTATTTTATTTTATTTTATTTACTTGATAGACAGAGATCACAAGTAGGCAGAGAGGCAGGCAGAGAGAGAGGAGGAAGCAGGCTCCCCGCTGAGCAGAGAGCCCGATGCGGGGCTCGATCCCAGGACCCTGAGATCATGACCCAAGCCGAAGGCAGAGGCTTAACCCACTGAGCCACCCAGGTGCCCCTCTCTATAGTTTTAATATTGTGCTAGTTCACTAACAAAAATATTTACTTACAGGATGTGTATTTTTAGTATTTACAGTGAAAGGAGACTCTAGCTAGATTCTTTAAGTAAGTTACTTAAAGAGTCACAACATCCTTAAATTTTCATGCTGCAGTTTTTTTTCCCTCATGATATCCACATTATATATCATCTAAAGGCAGATAATAATCTAAAGCAAAGTGTAAAAATTCAAAAAACTAGGAATGTCTAAAGTAGTAATTAGCATATATCTTGTGTATATGTGTTGTGTACAAGTGTGGTGTCTGTAAGTTTTGAAAGCAGGGCTGCTATTCTCTTTCTGGTTTTGCATAGTATCTGGCACAGTCCTTTGCACATAGTTAGGTGCTCAGTTGATGTTTATACAACTTAATTGAATTTTACCATAGGGACCAACTTTAGCAAATGTCTAAAATAGCACCCTAGCAAATTTTGGGCATGTTGTAAACATTGTTAAAACCAAGTGAATTTTAGAGGCTACCAGGTTGTTAAAATATTAAGTCACTATCCTCTAGCTGTTATCAGCATCAGTAAGACTGTCCAATTTAACTTTCATACTGTTGGCTATTTCTGTTGCATCATACATATGCTTAAAATTGATTAATAATCATAATCTGTTTACAAAGATAATTTCCCCAATTCATGGTATAAATTACTGAAATGATCATAACTTGTATAGCTTCGGTATTTTACAGTATACTTAGGATAGAGGTTGTTAGTGTTATACATTGCAAAATGTATTGTATTGTGGCATATGAAAAGGAAATGAAATTGAGCCTTTTATGTATAGCTTTTACATGAGCTATAAGTATTGAATTTTGAATGACTTGAATTTTTCTCAAGACATTAAATAAGTTGATTTTGATGTACAGAAAAACCTTCCAAAGGCAAAAATGTTCTTTCATATATTTTCTTATGTGATCCTTAGAAGAAACTTACAAAGTAGTCAGGGCATGTAGTATGGTTGCCTTTTTTTTTAAGTTTTTTATTTTAATTCCAGTGTGGTCAACCTACAGCATTATATTAGTTTCAAGTGTACAATAAGTGATTCAGCTCTTCCATACATTTTTTTTTTTAAGATTTTTATTTTATTTTATTTATTTATTTGACAGAGAGAGATCACAAGTAGGCAGAGAGGCAGGCAGAGAGAGAGAGGGAAGCAGGCTCCCTGCTGAGCAGAGAGCCCAATGCGGGACTCGATCCCAGGACCCTGAGATCATGACCTGAGCCGAAGGCAGCGGCTTAATCCACTGAGCCACCCAGGCGCCCCAGCTCTTCCATACATTACTCAGTGCTCATCATGATAGGTGTACTCTTAATCCCCTTCACTCATCCTCCAACCCCCCTCCCCTCTGGTAACCATCAGTTTATTCTCTATAGTTAATTTTTGGTTTGTCTCTCTCTCTCTCTCTCTCTTTTTTTTTTTGCCTTTGCTCATTTATTTAGTTTCTTAAATTCCACACATGAGTGAGATCATAGGACATTTGTCTTTCTCTGACTTCCTTGCTTATTAGCACAATGCTCTCTGGCTCCATCCATGTCATTGCAAATGACAAGATTCCATTCTTTTTGATGGCTGAGTAATATTCCATTGTATACATATACCACCTCTTTGTTATCTATTCATCTGTTGCTGGCTGATTGCCTTTTTTTTTTTTTTTAAAGATTTTACTTATTTATTTGACAGAGAGAGACAGTGAAAGAGGGAATACAAGCAGGGGGAGTGGGAGAGGGAGAAGTAGGCTTCCTGCTGAGCGAGGAGCCTGATGTGGTCTCAAGCCCAGGACCCTGGAATCATGACCTGAATCACCCATGCACCCCTGATTGCCCTTTTTAACATAAGAGTAGGTGATTCAGAGAGTAAATGGTTCCATGATTACAGAGGTAAAAAATAGCAGAACAGGTTCAGAATGTGTTGTCTTCTGCTTATAATCTACAGCTCTTGAACTACTCCCTGCTGCAGTATTTATGTTGCATTACTTCTGTAGAGACTGGGTTGAAGAGGTATAGATCCCAAGATTTACTTTAGAAATTGCATTAATTGTTATTATTATTTTTTTAAGATTTTATTTATTTATTTGACAGAGGTCACAAGTAGGCAGAGAGAGAGGGGGGAAGCAGGCTCCCTGCTGAGCAGAGAGCCCGATGGCGGGGCTCGATCCCAGGACCCCGGGATCATGACCTGAGCTGAAGGCAGAGGCTTTAACCCACTGAGCCACCCAGGCACCCCTGCATTAATTATTATTATTATTTTTTAATATTAACCTGTTTTTCCCCAGAGACAATTTTACATAGTGGTTAAGACAAAAGGCTTTGGAATCAGACTTCTTATATTTGAATTCTGGCTCCATCTGGCTTTTGGGCCTTGGACCAGGCACTATTCTGTGCTTTGGTTTCCTAAGCTGTGGGTGGGCATACTGATAGTTTCTACCTCATTGGGCGACTGCTAGGATTAAAGGAATGGACACATTTGTGTTTGTAGCAGTGCCCAGTAAGCACTTACTGAGTTACCCTCCTATCCTAAAAGTTGTTGGAATAAAGTATACTTTAGGGAATGTCATATTGTCGCCTTACTGCAAAATAGCATGGTGGTAAATAGAGGCATTTTGTATAGTCACATGACCTGAGTGGACATCCTGTTTGCACTTAACTAGCTTGTGACTTTGGACTCATTGCTGAAACTCCTTAAGCCTCAGTTTCCTGTTACATAAAATTAGAAAAATATTAAGTGCCTACTTCAAAGATTCTTGGATATTATCTAAATGTGCTAACACATATAAGCATTTAATACAGTGCCTGCCGTGTAGTGCTGAGTTATTTTTGTTAATAATAGTAATATCATTAATTGACATAAAGACACAAAAGCAGAGGTTTCCCAAGTGATTTCTTTCTAAAAATCTATTTCTTCATTGTTAATAGTATATTCTTACTTGATAGCATCACTTAAATCATAATCTTGTATTATTGACAGAAATAACCATTTGTTGGCTTCTCCCAGTCTTTTTTATTTGCACTAATTTCAACGAATGAGTACAGTTACACAAGTCCTCACTATTTCAGTAATTTGTACTTACGCAAATCTTGAGAAAGATTTTACTCCGGCCCTTAAATCTATTATCTTTGTTAACAGAAGGCTTTTCTGAACACAGTACCAAACCTCAGATTACCTTTTTACAATTTCTTAATGTTTGACCTTTATCAGACAATTCTGTTTAAAGTGACATTAAAAAATTTAACATTAATGAAACATTGGTTTGATTCATTCATTCATTTATTAATTTAACAAGTATTTATTGAGTGTGCATATAATGCCAGGCACTAAAAATGGATTTTGTCTCTACAAAGCTGAAAGTGGCATGGGGGATACCTACAAATAGTATGATAGATGCCATGACAGGTAATACCGGGGGGCCATGGGAAATAGTAGATGCGAAATGTAAGACATGTTTGACAAATGAATTTGGAGGATAGAGTGGGAGCCAGATAATGGTAAGAAATGAAGCTAGAGAAGAAAGCAGGGCCAAGGTCATAGGAGACATCGGGCTTTTATCACGAGGTAGCTGGGAAACTAGTGATGATTGATAGAGAGGAGTGACCATCAGGTTTGTATTTTGTGACTAGTTTACTTTGGCTGCTGTGGGAAGAACAGTCGTATGGGGACATTGCAGTCAGGGACACTTGTTGGAAGACTTTTTAGGTAATTAAAGCAAGCGATTATGGTATTCTGAATGAGAGTATTCTGAACTAGCCATAATGAGGGAGAGAAGTAATAAGAATGGAGAAATATTTAGGAAGTAGAATAGGTGAGACTTGACAGTGGAGTCAGGGCCACCCCATTCAGGGCTTAATGCTGAAGAGCACCTGTTCACACTGTCTAGGGAATGGCTCCCTCTGGAGACCACGTGAATGCTTCCTGATTTGTGTAACCTCTTGATCCTGTGTGGGCTGGATATTCGGGTGAGAGACAAGTTGAGAAGCGGGAGGAAGCATTGAAGACCATGCCTAGAGGGGCATCTGGATGGCTTAGTTGCTAAGTGTCTGTCTTTGGCTCGGGTTGTGGTCTCGGTCCTGGGATCGAGCCCTGCATCAAGCTCCCTGCTCAGCAGGAAACATACTTCTCCCTCTCCCACTCCCCCTGCTTGCGTTCCCTCTCTCTGTGTGTCTCTCTTTCTGTCAAATAAATAAATAAAATCTTAAAAATAAATAAAGCACTTTCCCAGATTTTTCCCCCAAAGGGTGGTGGTTTCATTCACTGAAATAGAGACCACAGAGGGTGACACAGGGGACTAAGCACTGGGGAAGACTAGACAGAGCTTCTACCCTCAGGTAACTCCCAGTGTAGCTAGGGAGTCATTAAGCAGCAGCTACAGTGCAGTGTTTTGGATGCCCTGGGAGAGGCTTGGAGAGGGCCCTGAAAGGGCCCGGGGAGGGCAGCTCTGAATCAGATGGGGTGGGATGGGGCAGGAGGAGGCAGGGGGTAATAGGAGACCTGAGAGAAGAGCGCTATGGTCCAGGTGCACAAAAGGGAGGGAAAGTGTCCAGGCAGAAGGATCAGCATAGCTGAAGACTCCTATGACATGGTCATGAGCATCTTGATTTGCCCTGGGGGTTGCCCTGGGAGTTCCATACATCATGGGAGGTGGCAAGTGGGGGAGAGTCTGAGTTGATTGCCTACATTTTCCTTCCATTTTTTACTCATTTTTCATACAAGCATATCCTGACTCTGTACTAGATTTTAAGCTATGTGAAGGTCCTGATGTTGTCTTGTATGTTGTCGTTGCTAGCATTGGCCTTAAGACAGAGGCTGAGTTAATGTTTATTGGTGATGGATCTGCGTTATTACAGTTATTGGTGCGTTTCTTCTCTCACTGTGATTGTTTAATGCAGGACGCTCAAGTAGTACAAGTCCTGGTCCTGGGGAGCTGCAGATGTGTCACACCGTTTGCTAAGCAGTGGGTTTCTTTTTAGTAAGATTCAGTGACACTGAAACAACTCCATGAAGAAACTCTGGATCTAGTTTATTGCATGCCGTCTCCTCCTTTCTTCTGGGGCTGCTACTGATGTGGCTTGGCCGGCAGGTACTTTGTGACAGCTAATCTTTACAGAGGTAGTGAAATAAAACTTCTTTTCATGCTTTTAAACATCTGAAATGGTGTGGAAAGTTGGCTTTCAGGAGCTTTTGCTTTTTGAAAAAGATGTGAGAGAGTCCGTTGTTCTCCTGAAGTGAGTTATAAAGCAGGGGACATTAAAAAATAGAGCAAAATTTCTAATTCATTGGTGAATGATACTATTCGCAATCTTTTCAGAGTAATCACTTGAAAAGGAGAAGGAAAATGAAGCTATCCATGATGCAGGTTATTCCAAAATCAGTTTGATTATATTTTGTCAAATAATAATCTGGGGCAACAAAAGGACTTGATTAGCAATCCTTTTTAACATGATTGTTTTGAATTTTATATAAGTTTAAAAATTCACTTATTTCCCCCAAGGCACAAGGATGGAAAGCCTTGCTTTGAATTTGCCCTAACAGCAGCCTGTCTAGCCAGGCTTAACAAGACGGATCACTTGTACTTTTACGTTTATCTACCAGGCCATGTGCACTCCTGATTCTAACCTGCTCTCCAAGGGTCCGAATTCACCATCCCTCTTCTGAAAAATGGCTGCTCCTAAAGTAGGAGCACCTTAAGTATCTGGAAACCTTCAGTAGCTGATGCTTTCTATGCAGTTTGAAAAAGACCTCTGGATGATTTTATTCAGTGTTACTCGTCTATATTTCTCTTAGAATATCCATACTTAATAACAGACAAAAAGACACATGCCCACACCCTGCTGACAACATGGTAAAGCCTGTATGTGTGCACAGCCCTGCCCTGGGGGACTACATCACTGGATGCAGCCCTGCAGGGAACTGCGGGTCGCGGGGCGCAGGGCTTGGTCTCTGTGTGTCTCCCAGGACACAGGGCTACGGGTGGCATATCTAAGAAGATACTTCAGTTTTTGTGACCTCCCTGACTTCAACCAGCCAGTCAAACGGGGGGAAGGACAGTGGATCCCCTGAGGCTCATGGGCTCAGGACTGCTCTTGCAGGGACTGGTGCCACGTTGCTGGGGGCAGAGCAAGCAGGGCTGGGTGTGATGAAAGATGCAGTGGAGGGACTGGACTGATGATTCTGGAGCTGGAGGTACGGGGATAGGCAGGGAAGACTGTGTGGAGGGGCTGCTGGCCTGAGGGGCTGGGCAGGGCATGGAGTGTCCGGTTAGGTGGAAGGGCGTGAGGTGGACAACAAAGTGACAGAATAGAAGTTCTGGGGAATGTCAGTTCCCCAGTGGCACAGCAAGGCCCGGTCCTGTTCCCTCCAGAGATGGCTTGGGGAGAACAGTAAGAGAGTTGTCAGCGCGTGTGTCTCCTGGAAGTTCCTATATTTTCTCTGATGATGCTGTAGCATTTAAACTTCACGCTTTTGAAATACCAGCCTGAGGGGTCAAAGAGAAAAATCAAAGGAAGCAGACAGTCATGCAATCGACATGGATAAAACTATACATTTAGGCCTCATTAGAACCCTCCTTTTGGTTTATTATCTCTTCAGGGAATAGCATAAATGAGGAAGACGTGTCTGAGTTCTATTTTAATCTACTCCTAGTGCTTGCCTTACTGACTGACATTGGTGATGACCCTGAGGCTGCTGGTGGGGGAAAAGTAGTTTTATAAAACGAGGGTATCCTTTGGGGGTGTTGTGGGGTGGGTGAACAGGGTAGAATGAGAAGATTAGTAAAGGTTGGGTAGAGACAGTAAGAAGTAGTGAAAAATAGGTAAAAATGTCCACAATGATCAAAGATTATCAGCTGCCCATAAGTTCCTGAAGTATATCAAATACTTTTCTGACCTGGTCTGGCTCTCTTGGTAATGAATCTCTCGCTACACAAGCTTGCTTCCTCCCTCAGGAAGAAGACTGGTTTGCATGGAGCAGAGCACAGAGTAGGCACTCAGTGAACATCCACTGAATGAGAGGTGAGCAAAGCTCCAGACAGTTGTTGCTGTGTCTTGTCCACCAACAGTAGGCAGAAGTGAATCTAAATTAATTTGATCTTAGAAAAGGAGAATTTTTAAGATGGCCATCCTTAGATGGCCAGAATGGGGGAAACACACAAGGGTAGGTGACTCACAGTCATTCTGCTGATCATGTACCAGAATGGAATTTGTAATACCATTTAGAATACATCTGGATCTCTGTCCCAAAGGATCAGGGCCATGGTAGAAGGCAGAGTTTGTTTGTTTGTTTGTTTTTTTAATCACAATGGGCTCTGGTGTAGCATAGTCTTGACATTCAGTTGTTCTCTGTGACGCTTGAAACTATACATAGGGTAGCTCTTAGGTTAAATTACTTGCCCAAAGTCATGAGAATAGCGACATAACTCAAAACTTTGTCGTGGTTCTAGAAATTTCTATCAGGTCCCCTCTCAGGGAATCCAGTAAAGATATTATGACTCAACTTTTAGCACTACAAACCATTGAGTGTGGACTCTGTGAGAACTAGATTCAGTCTGCATATCAGTGGGATTATAGACGTGCAATGTGTTTTCACAGCACATTACTTGGCACATAATATGAAGTTAGTAAGTATTTGCTGAATAAATGAATGAATTGAAGCACTGTGGAATGAGACAAAGTAGCCAGGTGAATAGCCTTTTAACTTTGGCTCAGAGTATTTGCTGGAACATTAAAGACCTTTTCATCATCAGTGGGGATTATTTTAATTCTATTTCATAGGATTATGTTCAGAGAGCTCCCCCGCCCATGTTCTTTGAATTCTAAATGATAGTGGAAGGGGAATAGGAATTTTGTTTCTCATGGGGAACTCTCTTACTGTTCTTCACAGTTCCAACAGGCTTACTGATAATATTATCTGCCATTTATATGCACTCCTGTGTGCTAGGCACTGTACTGGGGGCTTTGCACATACTATCTCAGTCCTAGAAACGGGCTTGAAAAGAGGTGGTTCTGCAAAGCTGGGAGTTATATGGAGGTTAATCTGACTGAGACACTTGTACACTCCCTTCTACACTTCAGTCACAGCCAAGCAACCTTGATGATAACACAAAAGTAGGGTGGCTGGAGAAGCAGGCTGGCAGCTGGCCTTTCTTGGTATCACTGCCACCCACTGTAGCTTCGGAAAATAGCACAAACTTGACAGGCATCCGAATCAGAGTGAATTTTAATTTCTTAGCAAGACGTTGACTCTTCAGTGTCTGTAGAGGTCTCCTTGTACTTCTAGCAAAAGGGAAGGTCTAACCTTTGATGGTGTTGTCCAGTACTGGAATCTGGGAGGAGGATAGGGTGAAAGAGTGGAGTGTGGCCAACAGTTTGTTGAGTCTGGTCTTGCATGCATTCTTCAGTTAATTCTCTTGACTAACACATAGGTCCTGCAGACTTCCTCTGTTCACCGTGGTGGTTGGCTTGGGTAGTTGGCACACAGGAAAGGATGTTAGTGTTTACTTAGCCCCTGCTATGAGCCATTGGACTCACTGTCCTGGCCATAGTTGTCTGGCATCCCTGGGTGTGGTCATGCAGGGAGTTCTGTGAAGTCCCTAGGCAAATGTCAAGCTGGGGAGCATCCATCATAGTCAGTGCCTAGCTCTGGCCACATCAGAAGCTCCCATCTTCCTCTACCAAGCAGAGTCCCTTTTTCTAGTGTCACAAAGTCTTTCTATTGACTGGGAAGGAGTGGGGGTAGTTATTCTTCCCTTCAGAACTCTAGTGCACAGGACCTGGATCTAAAAAAAATAACAGATTAGATTTTGAAGGGAAGAGATGTCACAAAATATAATCAGAAAGGAGTGTGTAGAAATGTCTGTTCTT
>RCUC01128222.1:0-36864 GCA_003697995.1 Taxidea taxus jeffersonii
TTCCTTAAAACAAGGGCATTCTCCTGTATCCACAGTGTAAACATTGATACGATGCTGTCATCTAATCCGTGGACCCCATCCAGATTTTGCCAGATGTGTCAGTGATGTACAAGAGGTACAAGAGCCAATCCAGGGTCACTGATTACATTTGGTTATCTTGTCACTTTAGTTTCAGTCTGAAGCAGTTCTTCCATTTCTTCTTGTTCTTCATGACCTGGACATTTTTGATAAATACATACCAGTTACTTTGTTGAATGTGCCTCAATTTGGGATTACCTAGTGTTCCCTTATGTCTAGATTCAGGACCTGTGCTTGTGGCACATGTTGCACTACTGTGTCCTTCATAGTGCGTCATATCAGGAGGCACGTGATGTTGATTTGTCCTGCTACTGGTGATGTAACTTTCATCATTTTGTTAAGATGGTGTTTGCCGAATTTTTCCACTATAAAGTTAACTTATAATTATTAATTAATAAGTAATTGATCAGAACCAACTAATTAATAAGTAATTGATCAGAATCAACAATTTATTGGAATTGTAAGCAATTAATTAGAATCACTAAGTAATTGATTAGAATCTAATTATAATTTAGTTACTTAGAATAATTAATTAGGAAAAATTATAATATAATTAATACAATCATTAATTAATGAGTAATTAGTTAGAATTAAATTAGAATGTAGTTTTATGTGGAGACACTTTGAGGCTAGGCAAAACACAGTTCTTGAACAAATCCCACTGGTTTTAGTACCCTTTGTTATTCTTGGCTGAATCAAATAAGTTATTACGTTGATGGCTGCCAGTTGGTGGTTTTTCTTATAACACTATTCTTTGCGTTTATTAGAATGCATTGTACTATAAGGAGGAGCTTTTTATTTACTTACCTATTCATCTATTTATATCAGTATGACATCATGGATTTTTGTCTCATCCAGTGGGTTATTATAGGTAACTCTTATTTATATTGATACTCAAATTTTCCCAGCTTTAGGTAGGAGGAATCTTTTTTTTTTTAAGATTTTATTTATTTATTTATTT
The DNA here is from genome assembly GCA_003697995.1 of Taxidea taxus jeffersonii. Lineage (NCBI taxonomy): Eukaryota > Metazoa > Chordata > Mammalia > Carnivora > Mustelidae > Taxidea > Taxidea taxus. The sequence continues at coordinate 1,040 of RCUC01128222.1, forward strand.
ATTTGACACAGAGAGAGAGAGAGAGAGAGAGCACAAGTAGGCAGAGCGGCAGGCAGAAGGAGAGGGAGAAGCAGGCTCTCCGCTGAGTAGGGAGCCCAAAGCAGGGCTTGATCCCAGGAGCCTGGGATCATGACCTGAGCTGAAGGCAGCTACTTAAACAACTGAGCCACAAAGGTGCCCCAGGAGGAATCTTTTTAAACTGCCTCCTGTGTCCCTTTGACGTTACGCATCACTCTGTACATTTCCTTACTTTAGAAACAAAAACATGTTCCTGGTTTATCTTGTAGCCGAATGTGCATTTCTCAGATGAACCCCAGTCCCTTTTATTAGAAAATTTAGAAGCCAAATTCTGGATGCTGGGTGTGCTCATTGCCATTGGGACATCATTGCTTCTAGGCTTTCTCTGTGAATAGAGACAGTTCCTTCTCACCTTCCCCTTCCATATTTCCAATTTCAGACTCTGACAATAAGAGCTCTGGCTCCCACTATCCTCAATATATTTACACATTTGCTCAATTTCCTGTATGAAACTACTCTCTCAGCCATGCTGACCAAATCCTGTCTGTTCCTCCACACCCAGTCATACTTGCTGAATTTTCTTTAATGATTTTATTTATTTATTTGTGGAAAAGAGAGGGAGAGAGTGAGAGTGAGCGCACAGCAGGGAATTGACGGGCAAAGGGCTCCCAACTGAGCAAGGAGCCCATTGCGGGACTTGATCCCAGGACCCATGCATCTTAACTCAATGAATTTTCAAGACCAGTGTTGCTGATCTTGCCAGTGATACCAGCCAGACCTCTCCGCCTCAGGGCTTGGCTGCCCTGATGTTGTTGGTTATGCTGGCTGTCTGAATCCCCATGGCTGAGCACAGCCTGGGAAAGGAGAAGGGGCCCCCCAGTCTCTTTTGATTTATAGGTTCTCCTTCTCTCTTTTTTTCCCTTTGTAATTAATTGACTGAAGAAACTAGGTCAGGGGCACCTGGGTGGCTCAGTGGGTGAAGCATCTGCCTTTGGCTCGGTCATGATCCCAGGGTCCTGGGACTGAGTTCTGCATTGGGCTCCTTGCTCGGCAGGGAGCCTGCTTCTCCCTCTGCCTGCCACTCCCCCTGCTTGTGCTCTTTCTCTCTCTGACAAATAAATAAATAAAATCTTAAAAAAAAAAAAAAAAAGGAAACTAGGTCATTTGTTCTGTAGTTTGCCCCAGACAGGATTTTGCTAATTGCATCTCCATAATGTTGCTTATGATACTCTTTTGTCTCCTTCATTTCCTGTAAACTGATAGCTAGGGATTCAGAATAAGAGTCAATTCTATTGGCAGAATGATTCACAGGTATATTGAAAGGGCACACATGTTGTCTGGTTCTCTCTCTCTCTCTTTCACACACACACACCCCAGCACCCATTGTGACAATTTCCTAGACCCATTAGTTCAGTACAGGTTGCAAAATGATGATATTCTATCTTCCTTTTGTAGTTATTAGTAGGAATAATTCTATAAAGAGAAACTTCTCATCTAACCATTTGCTTACCCAGTGTTTTCCTAATATGGAAATGGTAGGAAAAATATTCCATGCTTTCCTTTATTCACCTGTTACCAGACAAATGAGTTGAACTTCTAGCCTCTCTCCAGGGTTAATAATAACTTAATTTTTGGTATCATTATGCACTTCTTGACTTGATGCCTTTCAATGTATTGCAGTTGTTATTCTTCTTCTAAATTTTGTGATATGATTCATATACTGTGGAAGTCATCCATTTAAAGTATACAACTTTTTAATGTATTCACTGGTGTGTGTAACCATCACGGTCAATTTTAGAACATTTGCATGACCTCCAAAAGAAACCCCATACCCTTTAGCTATCACCATGCCATCCTTAACCTCAAATCTCCCCCAGCCCTAAGTGACCACTCATATACCTTCTGCCTCTATATATTTCCCTATCATGGACTTTCACATGGATAGAATCATACAGTGTGTGGAATTTTGTGACTGGCTTCTTTCACTTAGTGTAGTGTTCAAGGTTCATCCAAGTTGTAGCATAGACCAGTACTTTATTCCTTTTTGTGGCTAAATAATATCCCATTGTATGAATATGATTCCACTATATAATACACCAGTTTTTGTTGTAGTTATTCATTCATCGACTGATGGATATCTGGGCTATTTCTACCTGTTATGTGTAATGCTGTTGTAAAAGTTTGTGTACGAGTTTTTGTGTGGACATATGTTTTCATTTCTCTTGGCTATATATCTGGGAGTGGAATTGCTGGGTTGTATGATAACTGTATTTAGTTCTACAGTGTTTTTGAGTGTATCTCTTTGGTTAACTTTTTAGTGGTTTCTCCATATATTACATTATGTATACATGACTTATCATATCTGCTGGTGTCATTTAACTGGTTTCAATGAAGTATAGAAACTTTACTTCCCTGGAAGTTCCTTTACCTGCCCCCATTTATAGTATGATGTAGTCTTAAATTTCCCTCTGTATACATGTAGAACCAAATCTAAATTTTCACTTCAACCATCAAACGTAATTCAGAAAACCCAAGTGAAGAAACATCTATTGTCTTAACCCATAGTTTTGTTTATCATGTTCTTTCTCCTTCCTGGTGTTCTAAGATTCTTTTTATCATTTCCTTTCTTTTTAGAGAATCTTTCTTTCATCATTCTTTTAGAGTAGGTCTTCTGGTGACAAATTCTCTTTGTTTTCCTTCATTTCAGAATGTCCTTAACATTTCCATCATCCCTAGGGGATATTTGCACTGGATTCTGGGTTGCTGATTCTTTCCTTTCAGCCCTTGAAAAATGTTGTACCACCTTATACGTCAAACTTCATCCAAACTTGACATTTAAAAGAGCAGGGGTCGGGGGATTCTTTCATGGCCGTGGAGGCAGCAATGACTAGCAGAGCCAAGGAGCATCACCACCCAGTGCCCAAGCAGCAATGTCCTCTCCAGGACACGACTTTGGGTCATGGATCTGGCCACCCAGCCTGCCTTGTTCTCTCCCCGCTCTGCGAGCTCTGTCCTTCTGCCTTTCTACGAATCCTATGAGCTCCTGAAGATTCTTCTAGTAAATACCTCCTTTTTTGGTTAAAGTATCAGGAGCTGGGTTTCTGTTGTTCTTGACTAAGGACCTGCTAGCACAGGTGGACAGCAGTCACAGAAGGAATATCAGAGGGCAGAGAGGATAGTGAAGAAAGTCTACAACAGACACAGACATGAGAAACAAGAGATTTCTTCTCTTCAGGAAGAGCTGGTAAGTCTTATCCAGGAGCAAGGATTTTTTCCTGCAGAAAATGAAGAGTGGTCAAAGGGGTTTCGTGCAGCGTATTGACAGATTCAGAATGAAGTTTTAGAAAGAGAGAGAGAGAGAGAGAAAGAGTGGAACTTTCATTCTCACAAGTGCCAAATAGAAGCAATGAACAGATAAAGCATTTTCTGGATGGAGACCCCAGGATTCCCCAGGGAAAGAGCCCCGTGCTGGTGGCAGAGAAACCCAGCTCCAGGCTGGCTTTATTGTTTACCAGTTTTATGGACAGGGGTACATGATTTACCTTTTCCTGGCCTCCTCCGCTTTCTTGGCTGCAAAATGAGGCTAATTCCCTCCTGCAGCTGCCTGCAATATACTGAATATTTGCTGAACAAATCAATGTCTGCTTTGCCCACTTTTCTTGGTTCTTGGGAGGACTAAAGGAATCATGTTTGTGACAGTCTCCCATGGAGAGTGAAGCACTGTCTGGGTGTAAGTTGTATGGGTAAGTGTGCTGGCCTTTGTCAGTTACTATGTGTCATCCTCCATTTGCATAAACTCAGAGTGATGTGAGTTTCAGTAACTGGAGAATGGCTCTCAAGTCTGTGCTTTTATTTAAAAAATTACATTAGAAATGTCCTTCCTGTAGAATCTGTAGCAGCATTTATTTAACATTTCTCAAGGGAAGCTTTAAATGGAAAAGAATGAGGCCAGAAGCAAAGCGAAACGGTGTTGGGTCTCACGGTGACAGTCTCATCTGCCCAGGAGATGTTCCTGTTTGGCCATTTCTGTCAGCTGCCGTATGGAGCATTTTCTGGATGGCACTATTTAACCATCTTTGGTCTGTGCACCCCTGGGGATAAGAGGCAGGGCTACAGGTGGGTGGGTGGGCCTGGCTCTAGTGGCCTGGTCCCCTTTGGGACCTGCTGTGTGCTGTCTACAGAGCCAAACCTCTCGGCCTCTGCATCTGGAACAGGGAGGTAACATTCCTGCCTTTCCCACCGCATCTCAAGTGGCTAATGCATGTGCGACACTCCTAAGGCAGCCCTCAGCTGAATGATTCAGCTGAACTTTGTTACTTAGACCTGGAAGGGTCCTAACTGCATCCATGTGCCCTGAGAAGTAGAAGATCTGAAATGTACTGTTTCTCCTGCCTGTGTCTCTTGTACGACCTTCTTCACTGTCCTGTCTGCCCTTCTGTGGCTGCTGTCCACCTGTGCTAGCAGGTTCTTAGTCAAGAACAACAGAACCCCAGCTCTGCATATCTTAAGCAAAAAAAAAAGAGGTAGTTTTAATGAAGTTTGATATGCACAGACAAGTGGCAAATAAGTGTACAGCTCAGAGAATGTTCCCCAAATGAACACAGTGACAAGCCGTTGCTCCTGCTGAAGAAGTAAAACAGGACCAGCGCCCCCCGCCAGAAGCCTCCCCACTGTGTCCCCTTCAGTCATCGCTTCCCAAGGGGACCTGCTGCCTTGACTCCTTGCCCCAGCGCTTAGTTTTGTCTGTTCCTGTGCTTTGTCTAAGTAGACTCACACAATATGTTTTCTTTGTGTCTAGCTTCTTCTGCTCAGCGTTGTATGTGAGAGATGTTTCCAGGCTGTTTGTGTAGTTGTCACACATTTATTCTCAGGACTGTGTAATACTCCACTGTTTGGATGAGCCACTGCACAAATAAACCAAATAACCATTGTTTATCCATTCTGGCATGGATGGACATGCCCGGTGGTGCAGTTTGGGGCTTTTAGGAAGAGTACTGCAGACATTCCAGTACATGTCTTTTGATAAACCGCACATATACATACATCCCTAACAGGGAATTCTAGAGGAGTGGAACGGCGGGATCGTATGTTTACTGATCAACTGGTTTACTGCTGAATCACATGTATGCTTACTGACGACTTCAGTGAGGTTGAGCACATTTTCATATGTTCTTTAGCCAATTTGGAGATCCTCTTTTTTGAAGTATCTGCTCACATTTTTTGCCTATTTCTAATTGGCTTGTTGGCTATACATTTTGCGTCTATAGATCCAGATTTTAAAAACTTTGCAAAACAAAACAGAACAAAAAAAATAAGTCCTCTGCAAACGCATGGGATTGGCCTGTGTGCGCCTCGGTAGCCACAGATCCCAAAGAGCACACGTCAAAGCTTGTTTTGCGGTCATGGGTATTCATTCTGAGATGATGTAGGCTCTGGGAAGGTGCCTTGGCCAGGTCTCAGCTGCGCGTACCAGAAACGCCACTGGCTAGGATTAGCTGAAAGGCTGTGCTGTCTGGGGTGAGGTAGCTTCCTAGTCCCTGGGAGGGCTAGAGGAACAGCTGTGAGCTGAAGGTCATGAGCATCTCAGGTCCCCACTAGCTCACCTGGGAGGCAGCTGATGCTGCTGTAGGGAGCCACGGAATCAGGAAGCTGATGGCGTTGAAAGCCCGCTCCCTCCGTCACAGCTTCTGCCACCCCAGTGGATCACTTTTCTTCTGCTCAGTTCCCTCCTAACTTGCTTCCACATTTAAGTCTTGTGTTAATGCATATCCTTTGTGGAACCTGAATCCTGGAATCTTTGTTGAAGACCATGCTGGGTGTTCCAGCCCCAATGGAATAGGACAAAGAGAGAGCTCTGAGTTGTGATGGGTAGTTCTGGGGCAGGTCTGCTCTAGAAATAAGAGGAGCCATATGGACTCCTGAATGTTCTAGGTGGGGCCTGTGTGGAAGGCTGAAATCCAGCCCCAAGGTTGATACATAGAAACCAGCTCAGCTGCATGGAAGCTTCTAAAAGGCCATTCCTGCGCTCATCTGTTCAAACATCATGTTAGTGTCCTAGGGATTCTGTAAGAAAACCCCATCAGCTGGGTGGCTTCAAACAGTAGAAATTAATTTTCTCACAGTTCTGGAGGCTAGAAGTCCAAAAAAGAAGGCCTTAACAGGGCCATGCTCTCTCTGAATCTTCTAGGGGAGGTGTGTGGTTCTAGGCCTGGCTTGCTTCTGATGTTTGCCATGGACCCTTGGTGTTCCTTGGTTTGTAGATGCATCACGTCCCTCCCTACTGCCCTGTGTCCTCCCCTTAGAAGGACACCAGTCCAGTACTGAATTAGGGCCTGACCTAAGGACCTCGTCTTAACCTGATTATATCTTTAAAGACCATATTTCTAAATAAGGTCACATTTGCTGGTAATGGGGGTGAGGACTTCAACATATCTTCCTGGGGGACACAGTTTAACTTATAACACCCATCATCAAGCCAGGCCATGTCTGGATCTTCTCCTCTGGGCTTTCCCAGAGCCACACGCCCCCACACCACTGCTCTGGGTTGGTTTAGCAGCACTCCTAGCCTTTGCCTGGGCAGAGTCCCCTCACCGCTTGAAATTCTGCTCCAGTGTACCTCCTTGATCCCTCTAGGACAGAAAGGGTCATTCTGTCTCCTGAGCTCCCACCACTGGCAACCTATTCTTCCATTTTGAGGTTGTTGTGTGTTTTTTTTTTTTAAGATTTTATTTATTTATTCGACAGAGACACAGCAAGAGAAGGAACACAAGCAGGGGGAGTGGGAGAGGGAGAAGCTGAGCAGGAAGGTAGACCCTTAACGACTGAGCCACCCAGGCACCCCTTGAGTTTGTTTTTAAAGCAAACTTTTTATTGACAATATAAATACAATATACTGCATGTGTGTAACATACATGCAGAAAAGTAGGGGAATTATAAGGCTGCAACTCAATGAATTTCCATAAAATGAATACTACCATTTTGAATTTATGTTCCTCTGCCTATTAAATAGTAGCTTGCCATTTACAGGCCTGTCTCTCTCACAAGACAGAGTGTTCTTTGAGGCCAGAAAATGTGTTTTATTTATCTTTATATTTACCCTCTCTCCAGTTTCTAGCACAATTCCTATATATAGTGACCGATAGGAAGTACTTGCTGAATTTGGATTTGGAAGATTGGAGCGGAATGAATCAGACTCAGCTTGAGCTAGCATTGAATGAAAGTCACACACAAGGCTAAGTGCTTTGCTCCAGATCAGTATCTTTTGTCTTTCAATGGGTTTGGATTCAAATATGTGGCTTGTCAATTTTTTTTTGCCTGCGGACATTTTTTTCTAAGAAGGTCCTCTAGAAAACATAGCCCAAGGCAAGGATTGTGGAGCTGACATTAAAAAAAAAAAAAAGATTGACTTATTTACCTTAGAAAGAGAGAGGGAAGGGAGAGAACATGCCTGAGCCTGCTCATGAGTGGGGGAAGGGGCAGAGGAAGAAGCAGGCTCCCTGCTGAGCAGGGAGCCAGCCCAATGGGGGCTCAATCCCAGGATCCCAGGATCACTATTAAAGCCAAAGGCAGATGCTTAACCAACTGAGCCACCCAAGTGCCCCAAGAGGGGACACTCTGTGTGAGAGATGCAATCCCAGGGCAGAGAGGCAGAAAGAGGAAGTGGGAGGATGGATGTCACACCACAGTGAGGGGCAGAGAGACACAGCAGGTCTGGCACATGGACTTCTCCAGAAGATATACAAGGAGAAAACATATCTCTGAGAAGTCTGCAGAATGAAGAGTGGAGGGGGACTTTATCTGCCCCCTCTGCTTCCACCTCCTGTTTCCCACTGTGGCATTTCACGAAAGACCAGAAATGAAGGGACAATTGGGCAAAGATGAGGTACCGACTGAGAGAGAGAGGCAGAGAAGGAGGTGGTCGAGGGAATCTGAGAAGGTGCACAAGGTTTGTGTCCAATATGCTCCACACCTTGCGCTACTCAGGTCCACTCGTGCCCTCCCATGGTGTCAGCTCTCCTCCTACGATGTGGGGACCTCCATTCTCCTGAGAGAACGAAGACATCTTTACCCCTTCCCTGGGAGGGGAGGTACAAGTCCAGCCAGTGACAGCATCCACTTCCAGGTGGCCAGCTGGGATTCCTTGGAAGACGGAAGCAAGAAGGCTGCAAGACAAGCCCATTTGCTGCTGCTGAGTCTGTCCTGATATTCGTGATCTTCCTCCTTTACCACCTGTTCTAGAAACTCTTCACTCTCTGCTAGCACTTTGAGTTCACCATTAGCATTAGCCATTAGCAGATATGGAAATACTGAGAGAATCCCCAGGGAATCCTCCCAACTTGACTCCAGACATTCCCCTCCCCTCCCCATATGTGCCACTACTCTCCACGACAATTAGCATCAGTAACCCCAGCAGTACTGTCACTCCCTTTTGGTCTGTTGGTCACTGTCCTGAGGAGCAGAAAGTGGCCGGGGAGTAGCGTCAGCTTCCGATTGAATGGAAGCCTTATTGTGTTGTGTTCCCCCTTTCCCTGGAAGGAGAACCTCTGACCCAGCTGAGCCCAGCTGATGGGAAGCACAAACTCTGCCAGAGGTCATCATGTGCAATGGTGAGCAGGGCCACCATAGATTCTGTAATCATACAGAATATGGCCCCAGATATCAGTTGTCAGTTCAAAACATACACCTCATCCTGGAGGATAGACCCTCATACACATAATACATCTCCTCAGTAGATGCCCTAGCTGAGCCTTCAACAAGCCATTCCATTCTTCTGTCAGGTTGGCTGCCCGTGAGTGACAACAGGCTTTCCCAGGGAGATCAGCGAACTCCAGTCAGGAGTCATTGTCTCACTGCCTTGGTTGAAATGGTTGACTTGGTCTGAGGTTATGTCATATGAGAATCCAGGCCAGCAAGTGAGGATTTGGTAACTGTGGACTGTAGTGCTGCCAAAGGCAACCCCATTACCAGAAAACACGTCGATTCCACTAAGGAAAAATATCTCAACCCCCTGCACCCTCGCCAAGGTGAAAGTGGTCTAATCTGGTTGGTGGCTTCTTGTGGTTCCCAAGGAGTGGGTCATCCCATGGAGGTTTAGTGTCAGTCCCTCCTACTGGTAGGTTGGACACTTAGCAAGATGAGCCTTGGTGATGTGAAGGCAAAAAGGTAAAGAAAGACCAGGGGAAGATGCAATGTGATGTGAGACTTTAATGGGATGGTCCCCACTTCATAGCAAACTGTAGTCACAAAGACTACTCATGTTCTCTGGGCTCATGGACTTCTCCAGGTTTGCAAGGATAAAATATACTTTGGAAAGGTCCCCTGAGGGGCAAAAATCAGGAGAATTTACTTCCCATCTATTTCTCGCTTGCCACTGGTTCAGCCTGCGGGGTGCTAACCTCTTCTCATTAGTGGGTTGCAAAAATCCAGTCTCTTGGGGCGCCTGGGTGGCTCAATGGGTTAAAGCCTCTGCCTTTGGCTCAGGTCATGATATCAAGGTCCTGGGATTGAGCCCCGCATCGGGCTCTCTGCTCAGTGGGGAGCCTGCTTCCCTTCCTATCTCTCTGCCTTCCTCTCTGCCTACTTGTGATCTCTGTCTGTCAAATAAATAAATAAAATATTTTTTTTAAAAAATCCAGTCTCTTGATGGCCAGTCAGGAAGCCAGCTCCCATACTCTGACACTCAGCATCCCTTCCAAGCCCAGAAATGGAGGGTGACTCAAGCCAAATGAGGTACCAAGAGTGATAAGAAGTGGTGAAGGGACGCTGAGTTGGTGCATGAGGTTTGTACTCAATATAGGTGGGTTGGGTTAGCCACTAGCCAAAGTCTTAACATTATCTATTACAGACTTCCAAGTTCTAATAGCTGCCGTCATATTCTCATCTCTGCCGAGGATATTGGCCATAAGAACTGGATGAATATTATTTGGTTGAGAGTCAGTGTGACTTACTTAGAATGATGTTAGGTGTAGTTAACCTCTCTTACAGTTAAGTTTATCGCAGGTGTTCCATAGTTTGTCTCTACTTGTTCTAAGTGCTTGACATGTCTGCCAAATGCAATGTAATGCACAGAACGAGTTTCTTTTAAAAACTGGCAGAAGATAAATGATCACGTGTGCTGGATATGGGCTCTGACATAAATGGCAGGCCCTAGGACATGGCCTAGTTTGTCTTGAGGCACTGAAGATGCCTGGGGCTCGATGACAATAGATGGTTTGGGGTTTTTGCACACCTCCAAAGCTCCCCTCCCAGGGCGGGTAGGACAGGAGTTGCCAGTGCAGCTGGCAAACCCAAGTTCACAGTGTGCCATGAGTGGGGCTTAACTTTTCTACCATCTGGGCTGCTGGGTGGCCCCAGAAGGTCAACTGTCATAGAACGGGTTGCCTCAGCCAGAACTCACAGTGGGAGAAACAAAAACTTTTATAGGCAACATGGGTAGGTTGCACAACTCCCAGAAAATAGCATGAATTTTAGGAAATGTCCCTGAATTTTAGACTCTTTGGGACCTACTTTTGAAATTGAAATTGAAAATTTCCCAAAGTGAAATTTTAAAAAAATGAGCAACAGGACAAAAACAGGCTACTGGTGGAGAATGGATTGACCACAAAACATTTAAAAGAAAAAAGAACAGAGTTAAATTCCAAGACAAGCAAATGTATTGGACCTTGATGGTTTTAATGCTTTTAATGCACCTTTAATTCCTAAATTCACATGTGTAGAGACAATAATGCAGAAAGCTAAAACTGAAGAATTAATCTCCTTAAGTCTTTTAATGAAAATTAACTCTAGTTACAAAGAGTTAACGCTAAATTTCTATGTGGATGCTGGGTGACTGATAAAGTTTATCTGCTGTATTTTCACTTGCTGAAATCTCTTGTTACTTTTTCATGTCCACCTGTTGTTTTGTTTTTCCAGCTTTTGTTTCACAAGTTGTTGCTCTTTATTGATGTTACACATTTATCTTTAAGAATATTGTCTATTTATGTTCATTTAAAAATATTTTTCTGATAGATCCATTTTTTAAAAGATTTTATTTATTTATTTGTTAGAGAGAGAGAGAGAGCGCGCGCGAGCACAGGCAGAGAGGCAGGCAGAGGCAGAGGGAGAAGCAGGCTCCCTGCCGAGCAAGGAGCCTGATGTGGGACTCGATCCCAGGACGCTGGGATCATGACCTGAGCCGAAGGCAGCTGCTTAACCAACTGAGCCACCCAGGTGTCCCTGATAGATCCATTTTTGTGTGAAGTGATTTATCTGCTTAGCAATTGACTTTGTTATTTTCTTTGTTAGCATTGATTTTCCTCATGGGTTTTGAATTTAGGTTTTCAGTTTGTCCTGATTGGGAGATTCTCCCTCCTTCCCTGAGACTTACCTACCACTCTACTCTCCTTTTTCTAGTAATTTTTATTTTATTTTATTTTTTAAATTAACATATAATGTATTATTTGCTTCAGGGGTCCAGGTCTGTGAATCATCAGTCTTACACAATTCATGGCACTCACCATAGCACATACTCTCCCCACTGTCCATTGCCCAGCCACCCTATCCCTCTCTAGTGATTTTTAAAGGGCCTTCACCTCACTCTGTGAGGAGCCTAGTCCAGAACCAGACATTATGGTGGGGGGTTAGGGCTTCTGTCCTTTAGTGACCTTGGGAATATCTCCAACCCTGTCACTGAGCCTGAGGGCGAGTGAATTCAAGTTTCATATACAAGATTTCATATTAGCTATGGTCCTGGGAAGAGTGCAATGGCACCACTAAAAAAATTTATTTTTAATTTTGAAGTCACAGAGTTTCCAGGTTGTTAACATGTGGAGATTTGGGGACGTGACATGCTCAGAAAACATGGAAACCCCATACCCTTTCCCCTACCTTATCCTATGTATCTCTTCCATCTGCCTGTTCCTGAGTTGTGTACTTTTATAATAAACTGGTGATCTACTACTAACAAGAGGAAAAAGAAAGAAAAAAAAAAGCAGTCTTATAGAAGAGTTGCAAGTACAAAGAGTTCTCACATACCAGTCACCTAGCTTCCCCTAACATTAACATCTTATCTTAGCAAAGTACAATTGGTCAAGAGTGGAAAATTAACACTGTATGATACTATCAACTAAACCTCTGACTTTATTCATATTTCACAAGTTTTTCTCTAATGCCTTTTTTGAAAATTTTATAATCTAATCCAGAATCCCACATTGCATTCAGTGATTATCTATTTCTATGATCACATGGGCTTTTATTAAGGAAGATCTGTCCCTTCTTCCCCATTCATCTATCCCTTCAACTATATACTTACCTCAGCATGGACTCAGGGTATTTATTTTGGTCAGTGGGTTGTAATCCAATACAGTAGCCACTGGATAACTTCCAGCCCAGCCCTCATACCACACAGTGGCCAGGCTTCCATATCCTATCTCACTGCAGGTACTTCTTTTCCCCCATTTTCTATTGGAATTTCTGTGACTCTTGACCACACCTGCTTCTTTCTTGACGTGAGGCCCAGGAGGCCCACTGTTTTAGTTTTGAGATAAAGGTCTAAATCCTTAGCACAATCTGCAAGGCTTTATATTTGGTCCCTATAAAATTTACCAGCGTCATCTTTTTCTCATTCACTCTGTTGTTCTCAATGCTCCAGCCACGCAGAACTTTTTCCTGTTCTCTGAAAGGTGTAAACTCCACTTGGCCTCATGGTGTTTGCCTATTCGGTTCCCTCTGTCTGGAATAGTCACATCCCTTTCCTTTTTGAGCTGAGCCACAGTGGCATTTTTGTTAATTATTAGACTGTTTAACACATGAACAGGTCTAACCTAAAAGTCCTTGAATCCAAAAGGGCAAGCTTCCAATAGGCATGCCTATTCTAGTTTTGTAAATTAGAAGGAGTCTCCTTCAAGTGGAAGATGTCGGCACCTTTGAGCTGGACCTCTCCTCAGATATAAACTATGTCATCTTCTCTAGGGAATGTAACCAAAGCAGGAGGGATTTGGAAAAGGTGACCACTACTCACATGAAAGCCGAATGTCTTACTGAGTGTCACGTCATTTGACTTTAGAACTGGTAGAAGAGGGGCGCCTCAGTGGGTTAAGCAGCTGACTCTTGATTTTGGCTCAGGTTATGATCTCAGAGTTGTGAGATGGAGCCTGGCATCAAGCCCCACGGGCAGCCCCCTTGTTGGGCTCCATGCTCGGTGGGAAGCCAGCTTGAGATTCTCTTCTCCCTCTTCCTCTGCCCCACCCGAGACTCGCCTGTGTGCATGCTCTCACTCTCTAAAAATGAATAAGGAAATCTTCAAGAAAATAGAACTGATAGAAGAATCGAGAAAATGACAGATGAGGAATAGCCAGGGGAAATGAAGGAGCATCAAAGGGCTGCAGAATTACCGAATGAGCTCCTGTCGCTGGCAGTGTTACCTGCTGACCAATGGCTCCTCCTTTTCCAACCCTCTCTGTGGAAGGAGATTTGGGATGTCATGAGGGTACTGAATTTCCTTTGAGTGTGTGAAGGGGTGAGTTAAGCAGATCCAGTCATGATGGTTGCTCTCCGTTTACAGACACTGGTCACAGCTGGAAATGGCCCACACTTCGGTCACCTCTGTTTCCCCTTAATTTGGTACTATTAGCTCCACAATCTTATAACCAAGAAAGGCTCAGTCCCCATCATGAGGTCACACTGCATTAGGCCAGCCTTTGCTGTTTCTAGCTCACTCCTGCTAGGGGGTGCCTCCAAGTTCATTTCCTGAGGTTCCAGGTCCCTAATCTCATTTTCAGTGGCAGAGTGCCCCCTACTCCAACTCTGTGGTTCTGAGACTACAGGTGGGAGGAGGCTGGAATGGAGTTAGAGGACTATGCTGCCTTGAAGGACCCTAGAGGGTCACCCTTCTCCATTTCCTGGTGTCTGCAAGGGCTCAGCGCACCGCCGGCATCCCCTGCAGTTGGCCCTGATGCAGGCCTTTCCTCCCTCTGCCATCTCCACCCAGCCGAGGCTCTTCCAGTCAATCCCATCCAGCTCCGACTCCAGGGTCTCCCCCAGTGCCAAAGGTCTGAGATTCTGAGGATTTGCCCTGAGGCTTTCTTCAGTCTAGAGCTGTTTAGTTTGGGAGCCTCACTCCATTCCTTCTCTTGCATCCTACAGAAATCAGGGGGAAATGGCCCACACCTGCCGCGGCACCATCAATCTGTCCACCGCGCACTTTGACACGGAGGACTCTTGCGGTATCGTGCTGACCAGTGGGGCAAGGACCTACCACCTCAAGGCCAGCTCGGAGGTGGAGCGGCAGCAGTGGATCACCGCCCTGGAGCTGGCCAAGGCCAAGGCTGTCCGCATGATGAGCAGCCACTCAGGTAGTGAGCACTTGGTGAGCGGGTGTACACGCAGGGCTGTGGGTCTGGAGAGAGTGGGCATTGAAAGTGTTTGGGGGTGGTGGTGACCAGGAGACTCACGCCAGTCCAGACCAACCCTGGAAGGCAGCCTATGCGTTCACCCTTCCCCTTCAGCTCCACATATCCTCAGCAAGGAGAGGCTCAGGTGGTCAAGGTTGGCTGGCGGTTCTTGGGACAGAAGTATTTGTGGTGAGCAGGGCTGTGTGTGTCTTTCTTTGGACAAGTCTGGTTCCTGGACTTGAGCGGACACTTCAGATGCTGTAGTGCGTGAGAGCCAGAGGCAGGGCAGGGGTAGGAGTGCAGCATCGTGCACCTGGGTCTGGGGCCAGACTTTTTCCCAGGCCTGTTACAGAGATTGAAAAACCGTTTAGCCAGAGCTGCTGCCTGTGCTCAGGTGGAAGGCCAGCTCAGATATCCGGAGCAAGACATTTAAGTGTTTACTTTCATATGGTCACTTTCTTCATATGCAATGTCTTTGTATGATTCATTAAGTCAACAGTTTCAAAAGTCCATGCAATGAAGCGTGCCCTTGACCTCCCACCCTGTGATCCCCCCAGGAGGCAACCAGAACTACCTTGTGTCTTTTACGTATATATTAAAATTGGTACTTATTTTATTTTTTTAAAGATTTTATTTATTTGAGAGAGAGAGAGAGAGCATGAGAGCAGGGAGCCTGATGTGGGACTTGATCCTGGGATCCAGGATCATGACCTGAGCCGAAGGCAGTCGCTTAACCAACTGAGCCACCCAGGTGCCCCAAAACTGGTACTTATTTTAAAATAAATGCCGTCTTCCACCTTGCTTTCTTTCCATTTAGCAATAGATCTTGGAATTTTTTTTCCTCTATCAGCACATAAGAAGCTTCCTCCTTGTTTTTACAATAATCCAGCCCTTGGTTACAAGGATGTATCATAGTTTATTGAATCCAAAGGCTGTTGATGAACACTTAAGTTGTTTATTTTGTTATGACACACTGTGCTGCAGTGAGTAACCTTGCATTTCCATTTCACGTTTGCAGAAGTATAAATGGAAGTATCCACTCCAGGAGGTGGGGTTGCCGGGCCAACAGGAGTGTGTTTTTGTAATTCTGAGAGATTGTCAAGCTGCCTTCCATAGGGGTTGTGCTATCAGATCCCTGTAGCAGGTGCGGGAATGTCTGCCTCCCACAGCCTTGTCCACCAAGAGTGATAGCACATGTTTCAGATGAGTGAAAACTAGGTCTACACACACATGACGAGGAGAGATTGGGAAGCTGTGATTCTTCTGAAGTTAACACAAAATGGTGTGTGTTTCCTTAGACGTGTATGGGTTTCTTTTAGGAAGGCAGGGCTCCAGGTGAGAATGAGTCACAGCCTCTGTTCTATCACACAGGCTGGTTAGGGAGACAGTGAGTCATGGGGAAGGAGCTCTAGCATAAAGCAGGGTGAGAGGGGCTGTGATATCAGTCACCATGCCCCATCCCTAGGCTCGTTGTGGTGGGGTCTCTCCCAGTACTAGCTTCTCAGTGCACATGGAAGGTCATTGAACATGAGTCTGGTCTTCACTTTTGGTCTCACACATTTGGAGCATGGATTCCACACCCACACACCCACAGGCCCCCGGTGACTGTTCCTTGGGGTCAGCATCTGTGTGACTCTGGTGTGTCAATAGTGATGCTGAGCTTGGCAAGGGGTCCCCAGGGTACCACTCCATTTCCCAGTGAAGGAGGATATTGGGGCCATCTCAGGCAATGGCTATGCTGAGACCCCCAGTAGCACTCATGCTTTCTGTTCAGAGGTCTTTGGAAAGCCACTGTGGTGACTGTTAACTCAGCTGGGGAGTGCTAGGAATTGCTAAGCCTGGACTTCTTCTAGGAGAGGTTGGGACCCCAGAGGGAGTTACCTCAGGCTCACCTTCTTTCATTTCATACCCCTTGGCATAGTCAGGGGCTGGCAACACAGCATATGTCTTTTGTTCCCCAGGGGTTAGCCTCCCAGCTAAGGACAAAGGATAAATACTGAGGTACAGTTTAAGATAGCACTTGCTATATGTTGATGAGAAATGGTAGGATTCCTCTCCTTTGGGTATTTTGAAACATAAATGAACTAATGTATGTGAAAGAGAAGTCCTCAGGAAGGTACTGTGCTTTTTATAGAAAGGTGGATTATTTCCTAAAAACAAGTCTTGTGGTAGCATTCCCTGCAAGGCCACACCCTTCTCCCACCATTCTCAAGCTGATGTTGGAGAGTTGTGGTTTGTGACTTTCACATGGAGTCAGTTTAAGGTAACCTTGAAGGAGGGAAGGCAGTCTGGTGTGGTTCTCCTTGACTCTGGCTGGTAGTGACCAAGCTAGGTCAAGGGCACTCCAGGTAGATCCCCTGCAGGTCATTCCAGGACCCATCTATTCCTTTTAGACTGTGGACCATCTCTCATCTAGCAGGAAGCCTACTTCCTGCCTCTACTTGCTTGAAAACATCTGCTACTCTCTAGCTTTTCTGCCACCCCCCAGTCCAGGTACCATCCCTTCTCACCTGGGGGCCGGCAGCAACCTCTTCCTGTTTCCAGTCAGTTCTCCAAACCGCAGGCAGAACGACATATTAAAAAATGGGAATTTAATCATCTAACTGCACTGCTTACAACTCTTGGATGCTACAAACCGACTAGACTTAACAGACACACACACAGCACTCACCCAACAAAGCAGAACACATACGTTCTTCTCAAGCGTACGCGAAAAATTCTCCACAATACACTAAATATCAGCCCACAAAACAAGTCTCAATAGATTTAAGAAGATTGAAATCATAGAAGTGTCTTTTCAAACTATAGTGAAATGAAGCTAGAGATCAATTACAGAAGAAACATGAGAAAATTCACAAATATGGAGAAATTAAACAAAACACTCTTGAACAACTTATGAGTCAAAGATGAAGTCACAAGGGAAATTAGAAAACACTTAGAGATGAATGAAAATGAAATCACAAAATACCAGAATTTAGGGGATACAGCAAAAGTAGTCCTCAGAGGGAAATTTACGGCTATCAAATATACATTTTAGTGTATGTGCTGCTGAAGGGAGCATTCAAATATACATTTTAAAAAGACAGAAAATCTCAAATCAGTAACCAAACCTTCCATCTTAAGGAACTGGATTAAGAACAAACTAAACCAAAGCTAGGAGAAGGAAGGAAATAAATATGAGTTGAGATAAATGAAATAGAGAATAGAAAAACAATAGAGAAAAATCAGTGAAACCGAAGTTGCTTTTAAAATTTTTTTTTTGTTAACATATAATGTATTATTAGCCCCAGGGGTACAGGTCTGTGAATTGCCAATTGTACACACTTCACAGCACTCACCATAGCACATACCCTCCCCAGTGTCCATAACCCAACCACCCTCTCCCTACCCCCCTCCCCCAAGCAACCTTCAGTTTGTTTTGTGAGATTAAGAGTCTCTTATGGTGGGGTGCCTGGGTGGCTCAGTCGGTTGAGCGTCTGCCTTCAGCTCAGGTCATGGTCCCGGGGTCCTGGGATCGAGCCCCGCGTTGGGCTCCCTGCTCGGCGGAGAGCCTGCTTTTCCCTCTCCTCCTCTCCTTGCTTGTGTCCCCTCTCTTGCTGTGTGTCTCTCTCTGTCGAATAAATAAATAAAATCTTTAAAAAAAAAGTCTCTTATGGTGTGTTTCCCTCCTGATCCCATCTTGTTTCATTCTTTCCTTTCCTACCCCCTAAGCCCCCTACATTGCCTCTCAAATTCTTCATATCAGAGAGATCATATGATAATTGTCTTTCTCTGATTGACTTATTTCGCTCAGCTTAATACCCTCTAGTTTCACCCACATCGTTGCAAATACAAGATTTCATTTCTTTTGATGGCTGCATAGTATTCCATCGCATGTATATACCACATCTTCTTTATCCATTCATCTGTTGATGGACATTAGGTTCTTTCCATAGTTTGGCTACTGTGGACATTGCTGCTATAAACATTTGGTTGCACATGCCCCTTCGGATCACTACATTTGTATCTTTAGGGTAAATACCCAGTAGTGTGATTGCTGTCATAGGGTAGCTCTATATTCAACTTTTTGAGAAACCTCCATGCTCTTTTCCAGAGTGGCTGCAACAGCTCGCATTCCCACAAGCAGTATAGGAGGGTTTCCCCGAAAGTTGGTTTTTGAAACAATCAGTAAAATTTGCATACCTTTCACTAGACTGATTAGGAAAAAAAGAAAAAACTCAAATAACTAAAATCAGAAATGAAAATGAGGACATTTTCATTATAACAACGTACTGACCTTACAGAAACAAAAGAATTATAAAACAATACTATGAGCAATTGTATGCCAACAAATTAGACAAGATAGATGAAATGGACAAATTCTTAAAAACACACAGGTTATCGGGGCACCTGGGTGGCTCAGTGGGTTAAAGCCGCTGCCTTCGGCTCGGGTCATGATCCCAGGGTCCTGGGATCGAGCCCCGCATCGGGCTCTCTGCTCTGCGGACAGCCTGCTTCCTCCTCTCTCTCTCTGCCTACTTGTGATCTCTGTCTATCAAGTAAATAAATAAAATCTTTAAAAAAAAAACCACACAGGTTATCAAAACCGACTAAAGAAGAAATAGAAAATAGTAAGTAAAGAGATTGAATCAGTTCTCAAAAATCTTCCAACAAAGAAAAGTCCAGGACCAGATGATTTCACTGGTGAATTCTACTAAACATTTAAAGAAGAATTAAGGGACGCCTGGGTGGCGCAGTTGGTTAAGCAGCTGCCTTCGGCTCAGGTCATGATCCCAGTGTCCTGGGATCGAGTCCCACATCCGGCTCCTTGCTCAGCAGGGAGCCTGCTTCTCCCTCTGCCTCCGCCTGCCACTCTGTCTGCCTGTGCTTGCTCCCGCTCTCTCTCTGACATAAATAAATAAAATCTTTAAAAAAAATAAAGAAGAATTAATACCAATCCTTCTCAAACTTCCAAAAAATGAAGAGGAGGGAAACACTTTCTAACTTACTCTGTGAGCCTGGCCCTATACCAAAGCCTAACAAAGACATCACAAGAGAAGAAAACTATAAACCATTACCCCTTATGAATAAGGCACAAGATCCACAAACTTACAGATAATAAAATACTGAGGAATAAATTTAACCAAAAAGATGAGATGTTCATTGAAAACTAAATTTAAAAAATTGCAGAAGGAATTAAAGAAGACCTAAATAAATGGAATGATGTGTTCATGGATTGGAAGACTTGTTATTATTAAGATGGCAATACTGCCCAAAGCAATGTATAGATTCAGTACAACCCATATCAAAATTCCAACAGCCTTTTTTCTTAGAAGTAGAAAAAAACATCCCAGAGAACCTAAAATAGCCAAAAAAATCTTGAAAAAGAAGACAAAGTTAGAGAACGCTTTCCAATTCAAAACTTACTATAAAGCTACAAAAATCAAAGGGGGCACCTGGGTGGTACAGTCAGTTAAGCGCCCAACTCTTGGTTTTGGCTCCAGTGGTCATCTCAGTGTCACAAGATCTCAGAATCGTGAGATTGAGCCCCACATCAGGCTCCACACTCAGCACAGAGTCTGCTTGAGTTTCTCTCTTCCTTTCCCTCTGCCCCCTCCCTCAGCATGCTCTCTCTCTAAAATAAATAAATAAATCTTTAAGGAAAAAGCTACAGCAGTCAAAACAGTGAGGTACTGACATAAGGACAGACTTGAAGATCAATGAAATAAAATTGAGAGTCTAGAAATATGGGCAATGGATTTTCAACAAGAGTACCAAGGTCATTCAATGGGGAAAGGATAGTCTCTTCCACAAATGGTGTTGAGATGACTGGGTGTCCACATGTAAAATAATGAAGTTGGACCTCTGCCACACACCATATACAAAAACTTACTCAAATGCATCAAAGAGGGGCACCTGGGTGGCTCAGTGGGTTAAGCCTCTGCCTTCAGCTTGGGTCATGATCCTGGGGTCCTGGAATTGAGCCCCGCATCAGGTTCACTGCTCAGCAGAGAGATAAATGAGATAAATGAAATAGAGAATAGAAAAATAAGGCTCTCTTCTCTCTGTTCTCTCTGCTCTTTGCTCAGCAGGGGCCTGATTCCTCCCCTCTCTCTGCCTGCTTGTAATCTCTCTCTGTCAAATAAATAAAATATTTTTTTAAAAAAGTCAAATGCATCAAAGACCTAAATGTGTTAAATCCATAATGCTCTAAGAAAAGAAAAAGAAGTAAAAATTGATGACCTTGAGTTTGGCAATGGCGTTTTAGATATGACACTAAAAGCACAAGCAGCCAAAGACAAAAAATACATGAATTAGACTTTATCAAAATTTAAAACTTTTGCGCATCTAAGGACACTTACCAAGAGAGAGAAAAGACAATCCACAGAATGGGAGAGAATATTTGCAAGACATGTTTTAGATGAGTCTAGAATCCAGGATATAAATGGACTTGAATAGATATTTCTTCAAAGAAGATGTCTGAATGGCTAATAAACACGTGAAAAGATAATCAGCATTGTTAGTCATTAAGAAAATGACAATCAGAACCATAAGACACCACTTCACACCCATTAGGATGGTGACTATCAAAACAAAAATCAAGATATGACAACAAAGGAAAGTAAGTATTGATAGGGATGTGGAAGTTTAGAATCTGCAAACATTGCCAGTAGGAAGGTGAAATGGTGCACCTGCTGTGGAAAATATTTTAGGGCTTTCTCACTAAGTTAAACATATAATCACTCATAGGACTCTAGCAAATCCACTCTGGGGTATACACCCCAAAGAATTGAAAGCAGATGTTCAAACAAAAACTTTATAGCATCCACTATCCACAGGAATCAAAAGGTGAACCCAGTCCTAATGTCCACCATGAGATGAATGGATGAACAGATGTGGTACATCCACACAATGGAATATTACAGAGCAACAAAAAGGAATGATGTACTGATACACGTTATTACACGGATGAACCTTGAAAACACATTTTGTGAAAGAGGCCAGATACAGAAGGACACATGTTATATGATTCTATGTTAATGAAATGTCCAGACTATGCAAATCCAGAGAGATCGAAAGCAAAGGAGTGGTTGCCAGGAGCTGGGGAGAGAGAGGATGAGAAATGTTTGCTTAGTGTGTACAGGGTTTCTTTTTGGGTTATGGAAGTATTGTGGAGCTAGAGGTGATGGTTGCGCATTGTAAATGTACTGAACAGCACTGAATTATACACTTAAAATGGTTAACATGTTAAATTTCATGTGTATTTTAACACACACACACACACTAGCACTGAATTATACACTTAAAATGGTTAACATGTTAAATTTTATGTGTATTTTAACACACACACACACACACACACACACACACACACACACAATCTCAGGTGGCTCGCCAGTGCTCTCAGGGTAAAATCTGAGTTCCTTAACTTGCACGACAGTCTATGGCCTTCTTCCCTCACTCTCTTCCTGCTCACCATCCTCAGCTTCTGCCTCAGGACCTTTGTACTTGCTGGCATCTCCTCTCTGCCTAGAACACACCTGCTTTCTCTTGGCTTGCCTGGTGCTTCTCCTAAGACAGCTCCATGGTAGCATCCTTATTTTCTTCCCTGTGATTGGCCCTCATAAACAGACTGATTTGTTTAGTTACTGCCATCTCTTTCATAAAACCTTAGTTCCTCCAAGGCAGAGAGATCCTGTGTTGTCTTATTTCCATGGTGACCTCCAGGCCCAGCCCTGGACTTGGCATTGGGGTCGGTGTAGTGAGGGTTTGTTGTGGGGCTAGCATGCACAGCCACCAGGACATCTTTGTCCGTACTTGAATTGTTCTTGGAGAGGAGGCTTGGGGTGTTGTGGTTTCTCTATATCTGTCACCACTGGAGCAGATGAAGAAACTCATGACATTTAATGTGGAGAAAGGAAGACCAGGCAGAACCGGCTCATATTGAAAGTTTGAAGGGTCAGACCATGTGAATGAGAATGCAGACCAGTTTTTTGTTTTGGGCTTTTCTTCTTTTTTTGTGGCACTGGGAGACACAGCAGAACCAGCAATGGAAGGGATGAGACTGATTTCTGCTGAGGCTAAGAAACAAACCAGCATACTCCAAAAGGGAGGGGGATGGTAGGGACCTGATGGAAGGTTCCAGCAGAGAGCTAGAATGGCAGTGGAGGTCACAAGGGTCCTTTAAGAATCCATGGCTGTCCTCCTGAGCTAACTGTGTTTCTTTTGCCATTCACTTTCCAAATTGGTAGAATGTTCTGTGGTACTATGGGCCAGGTGCTGAGCCGAAGAGGGTCAGATCTGACCTTGGACAAGTCACTGTGTCTCTTGGGATCTCTGTCTCTTTACCTACAAAATGGATGGTTAGCGAGGCTTCTCACTGAGCTCCGGACGGCTCTGGGGCCTTAGTCGAACGAGTGAATATTTCCCGAGCTCCAGATTCCTCATTTTCAGCACTCCTGCTCAAGAATCCGGAGCATTACAGGATAATATATGGGAAGTTTGTAGTGCTCTGGGCATGACCAATTCCATTTATCCCAGCACTGTGGTCAGGGAGGGCGGCCCAGCTCTCATAAATCATCCTGCCCCCAGCTTGTAGCAGGTAATAGGACAGAATCATCCGCAGAAGGTCAAGCATCCAGGGTGTTTGAACAGCGTAGGGAAGAAATGCTTTCACTCTTAAAACGACCTACCTCCACCGACATGTATTTCTCTGAAGTGCAGCACAGCAGCTGCAGAGGGCTGCATCCCTGGGAAGGCAGCTGCTCTTCCCTCGGCTGGGGACATGCCACTGGTGGGTGGAGAGGGACGAGTCACGGTCATCTTGGGGGAGTGTCTGTGTCAATCAGGACTCTGGGTGCTGGGACAGTGGCTCTGCCCCAGCTGTGGGCCTTCTGCCAAGCCCAGGACCTGAACACATCCTTGGAGCCCAGCCCTCAGCAGCTCGTGTCTGTCCCTGCTCTCTTGCCCTTTGGACGCCTGAAACTTGGCCTTTTGAGCTTTCCAGTTTTATATTTGTGGCCTTAACTTGCTCGTTGTCTGAAATGGGCCAAAAGAAGGAACCACCTATTTCCAGGCCACAGTAGTTTTTATTAGATAAAAAATCACCCCAGTAGACCTCTGCACAGTATGTGCTCTTGTATATTAACCTTTCAGAGGGAACGAACGTCATTCAAATGGCATAGTCCTACATGAACTCAAACTTCACGAGCGAGGCGTGACAGTTCCCATGGAGGTTAGAGTGATTTGCAGGTGAATTAGCGCAGTGTAAGGTAGGAGGCTGTCACCACTGGGTGGGTGGGAGAGGGGAATGACATCAGGGAAGGCTACTTATAGGAGCTGAGGTCTGAGGTGGGGTTTTGAGGGACAAGAAGGGTTTGAAATATGGAGATGGAGGTGGGGGGGCAGGGAAGAAGGAAGACTGTCCAGGCAGTGGGGATGGGAATGCCTGGAGCAAAGGATCAGATGTATTCAGGGATCCTGGGGGTTCTCTGTGGCTGGGGACACTGTGTGCATTCGGGCTGCATCCTCCCTCAGCCCAAAGGTCCCCAAGGGGAGGTTGGAGATCAGTCTGGTAGGGGTGGCCTTGGCAAGATCTGGAGCTAGGGCCTCCATCTGGCTGGGGGCACAGGGCTCCTGGAGGGAGGACAGTAGCCAGAAGGGCTGACTGGTTCAGCAGCCAGAGCACAGAAGCCCCCTGCCTGTCCTGGGAGGCCCGAGCCCCTTCGGTCAGGAGCAGAAGCCCCCACACAGCAGAAGGACCTACTTTTGGCCCAAGGACCTCGCATCTGATGGTTCGAGCACTTTCGTTATTTCGACCCATTTGATAAGGGGTTTGCTTAACAGCTGCCACTGGGCTCATCCCCGGGAAGGGCTGATTTGCCTGTACCCCTTTAGAGGTAAGTGAATTGCTTACACGTTATTTCAAATTATAAGGATTTGAAAGCAATGAAGCACCATGTCCTGTCAAATCCCTGTAACCCAATGGTCTTTTCTCCGGTCAGTTTGTATTCCCTGTTTTGCTTAGTGAAGACCCCCAGATTTCCTCATGCCTATGTGTTTGGGGTTCCTTGTTTGAGTTTACTTATCCTTATTCATCACACTGAATTATTATGTCACATTGAACAGGCCTCGAGAGATCAGAAGCACAGAGCCCTTACAAAAATGACACTGACATAGTTGTCAACTCTTTCTTTCCGCCATATGGGGGAAAAAGATTTTTCTTTTAACCCTTTTGGAAATAATCACTAAAGAAAATGGACCTCAGCCAAAAATTGATCGGACTTTTCCAAGTGCACAACGGGAACTCAGACTCCCTAGGTGCTGTTTGTTCAGTTAATGCTCCCTCTGTTTATGGTGCTTTTTATTGTTGACACTAGGCTCCTTTTCTGTCAGTGAAAGCAAGCAAGCAGTCCAGCAAGGTTGCTTGCAGCCAAAATGTTCCTTAAAAGAGTAAAGTGCATGCATTTGTCACCAAGGGCTCTTGACTGGTATCCTTCTGTGTCCCGGGGACTGAGCCGTGTGTGGGGAACTCAGAGACAAACAGGCCCAGGCCTGGACCCAACCTCGGAGGAGCTCTCTGCTGGGGATTGAGAGTAGGCTGCAGGGTGCCCCTGACCCTTTGGAGGGAGAGATGAGCTATGCCTGAGGTGTCCTTGAGGCCAAGGACACAGGGACACCTACCCAGAACCCAATGTGGGAAAAGGGACCTGGCATTGGACCCAGCAGCCACCCACCCCGGCTAGTACTCCCACAAGGAGGGGGCAGAGGACATGCGATGAGGGGGGCAGGCTGAGCACCCCCATCAGACAGGGCAGGCTGTGGGCCTTCTGCAACAGAACAGTGGAAGGAGGGATTATGGGACAGGGCCATTCAAGAACATTCTCACTGGAACTGAGAGCAACAGTGCATGGATGTGGGGTCCACCATGATAGTGTACTTTGACCCCTGCCCCTCATGGGCTCTAGGCCACGTGGCTCCTCCCTCCCTAGCCTTCTCCCCCTGCTCCTCACTCACACCTTGCCCTGTTTTGTGGCCAGCCCTGCTCCCCTCCTCCTGTCCTTAGTTCTTTCTTGGAAGCTCTCTTTCATGGAAGCCTGCCTCTGGTGCTGAGTGGCCCCAGGTCTGGCTGACTCTTTTACCTGGAGCTGTTCTGCAGGGCTCCCGCTGCTCACCTCTGACCTCCTGCCACTTCACTGGAGGACGGGTTGGGGGAGGGTCTAGATGACCTGACCAGCCCAGAGCAAGTTCTGGCATCATCTTTGGTCATCTTCTAAGGCTGTCCTCTCTCCCCCTTCCTGCCTCTAGGAAGCCTTCCACTGATGTATTGCCATTGCTGACCACATCTTGTTCCCCCCATCACTGATCGTCCCCACATCTGTCTTCAAGCTCCTGAAGGCCCTTGTCCTCTGTTTTTTTCTGTCCATCCAGCCTCCCACTGTGCAGCCTTCCCCATGGGTCTCCTGTGTGGCCCCTACCTTGCCAGGCCCTTCTTGGCTTCTTGACCTTTTAGCACAACTGACCTGCCAAACCCAAGCTGTGATCATCCTGCTTGTGTCCTCCTGTGGGCCTCTGCCCAGCTGCCGTGGAACACTGGAGACAACGTCTACACCTGTATAAGCCACAGCCGCTGAATGGTCATGCTTTCTGCTCCAGGCAGCATGCCAGGCCCGGGGAGCCGAGAGCAGCCAGTGCGCAGAGCTCTAGGAGGCTGGTGGCCTGGGCCTCAGGTGAAGTCTGGGGAAGCTAATCAGGGGAACTTCCATCGGAGTTGGAGATGGGCAGGGACTCAAGTCACCAGAGAGAGCAGAGCTCACCAGCCTTTCAGGACAGTCTTTCCTTCATCTCAGATTTACAAGATTTTTCTCGTGTGTTATTAGACGAATCTGTGTGAGGAAGTACATGGAGTCTTCTGATATTCTGATAAGGAGACAAGCAACCCCGGGACTGGATGATTTACATTTTGAGCAGCTTCTGAAATGTGGGCCTCATTTGACAATGGAAGGCTTTATCTGATGTCTGCAGCTGCCACCTGGTGGCTGGATGAAAGCCCTTCTGAGGTTGTGCTGGGTGTGCTGGGGTGGCTTGCATGTGCGCTTTTGCTCACCCGCTTGTCTTTTTAATTAATTAATTAATTAATTAAGATTTTATTTATTTGACAGAGACACAGTGAAAGAAGGAAAACAAGCAGGGAAGTGGGAGAGGGAGAAGCAAATTCCCCGCAGAGTAGGGAGCCTGATGCAGGACTTGATCCCAGGACCCTGGCCAGGATCATGATCTGAGCTGAAGGCAGACGCCCAAGACTGAGAAGGTGCCCCTCACACTTTTTAAAAAGGTCCCTGTGGGGTCATCAGAATGTGGTACCTTTGGGGAGAAGAACACAATCAGGAGAATGAATTTACATCTAGGTAGCCCCATGAGAGGGGCAAGTGACCAGGACAGGGTCATGCCCACCTCCAGCATTTGCCTCCTCCCCGCTCATTCATCCAAATCTTGCCAACTTGGTGCCCCTGCTGGGATTGCTCCCCATCATCTCAGCCCTCATGGAGCTTGTCCTCAAGTTCCAGGGTCTTGTCCTCTGGATGGCACACCCTTGCATCAGCTGTGCCTTGGTTTCACAGATCCCGTCTGCCTCCCCCACAGAGCCCCTTCTGGACCCTGGGGCTCTGGTTCAGTAATTTGAAGTCAGAGTCTGACCCTTTTTGGCTGCCACAGCAGCTACCCTCTCAGTACCCTTCTAGACCTCTGGCTCCTCTTCTAGCAGCTGCCTTCCTTTTTCTTACTCTCCCTTGCTTGGCCTGTCCCAGTATCTGTCCCCCAGTCGCTACTGAGAGGGGTCTTCCTCCCTTGCCTGATTGCCCAGCTTCCATCACACCCACATGTCCTCTGCCAACCCATGGGCAGCTTGGGAACCAGAGAGCCCTGGGCTTGAATCCCAGCTGTGCCATTTATTAGCTGGGTTACTTCGGCTAAGTCGCTTGACCACTCTGTGCCTTCGTTTCCTTACCCTGAAAGTGTGTTTATTAATAAAGACTTCTTAAGGTTGTCGAGAGGAATAAATCATATTACAAACTGCTCAGCTCAGCAACTGGAGTGTGATGGCTGCTCAGTTAACAGTAGGGAGGCTGTCGCTCTTTTGATAATGACCCTTCAGATCCGTACATTCTGTCTTCAGGCAGGAGGTAGAGCCCCTTCGCTGAGCCAGGGTATGTATGCCACACAGCCAAGCTCTGGGGGCAACCTCTCTCAACCACATAGATCAGCACACCCTCAAATCTAGGGCTTCTGCTGGGCCTTTATCAGTGTCTGTCCCCCCAGTGTGGGTCCCCTGACAGCTTACTTTCCCATCTTCCAGTGGCTCTTGAAGTCCTTCAACTCTACATACCCTCACTACCCCAGCAAAGCACCCTGCCTCCTTCTCATTCCATAGAACAAAAAACTCCACCTTCTGGTCCACCTCAGACTTAGCCACCCCCGGGCATCCACCCCTGTGTGACTCCAGTGGGACCTGGTTCCACTGATATTCTCCTGTCTCTCCTGTGACCTCAGCTTCTCTCCTGGCCTCTTCCCACTGTTCCACCTGACCCACTGCCCACTGCCTCGAAATTGCCCTCATCATAGTCTTAGGTGATCTTCCAGATGCAGAAGTGGGACCAGTTGTAAACCCAAGTGTCCTGCCCTCCTTCACCTCTCATGTTCAGCTGTCGCACAATCCTGGGAGTGCCAGCCCCGAGCAGTCTTGCATCTGCCTGCTGCCCTTCATCTGTATGGCCTCCTAGATTCAGAACTTCAAAGTCTTCCATTAGAGACTCCTCAACAGCCAGAGTGAGTCTTCTAAATGGCAATTCAGCTTGATTCTAGTCCTCGGGTGGATGAAGTGAGAGCACTTCACTTTGTGCATCTAGAAAACCTGCACAGAACGCGTGGGGCAGCAATGTAAGCACCCTGGAAATTAAATAGCCACAAGTAGATTGGAGAAGACCATAATTTGAAGTAACAATGAACAGGTGGTAAGTTTACAACTTCTTTCCTTCCAGTCTGGGCTTGGGGGAGACCCATGAGAGAGCAGGCAGAGAGACCTCCAGGACAAGCCTTCTTGTTCAGACCCGAGGAGCAGGAAGTTCTCCTGACAATGATAGTTGCTGTGAGGGGCTGCAGGTGCTTAAAGCTTTGGGGGGAAACCCTCCCCTCCAGGAGAAAGAGCTGTGGTCCCAAGAGGGTGAGTGAGAACCCCTGTTGCATTCTTCTCTTTCTCTTCCCACCCACTTGGCCCCAGATGTGTGTGTGATGATGGGAAATGGGCAGTGGAGATAAGTAAATAAAGCCCCAGTCTTGGGCCAGAGGACAGAAAGAAGAAGCCCTTGGGAACTGGAAAATACCAAGATATCGCAGAGAGGAGCTTGGGAAAGTGACCCTGTAAAGTTGTTTATGAACTTCTAGGTTCACATCCAAGCTGCATGTGCATGAATCAGATCCTAAACTGCATACTTGGAGAACTGAACTAAAAGCCACATGAACTTCAAGGTCCCAGTGGCCACTGACTGGCACATATGAGGGAGAGATTCAAGTAGTCCTGCAAAGGCATTGAAAAGGGAACTGGTAATGAAGCCGTCACCAGGAGAAGGTTAGTCAGAACTTGTGGCTTGAACCCAACTAGGTCAATTGCCTGCTAAAATGAAAATATCAAAGTACCCACATCAGGAATGAAATGAAGGAATGAAAGAAGCAATTAGCAGTATAAATTTCATGGACATAAAATAATAATAAGGGAATACTACAAGTAACTCTACCCACAGTTCTGACAGCTTAGATGAAATAAATGGATTCTTCAAAAGTCATAAACTCCAAAATGCACCCAAAATCAAGTATATAACCTGAATAATCCTCTATCATTAAAGAATTGCCTTCATTGTTTAAAACCCTTCAAAAAAAAAAAAAAAAAGAGAGAGAGAAGAAGAAGAAGAAGAAGAAGAAGAAGAAGAAGAAATATTCAGGCCCAGTATTCAGGCCTAGGTGATTTCATTGGTGAATTTTACCAAACATTTGAAGAAGTAATAACACCATTTGCATACAGCCTTTTCCAGAAAATAAAAAATGAAGAAACACTTCCCAGTGCATCCCTGATAGCAAACGGGACAAAGCTAGTACAAGAAAAGAAAACTTCAGACCAGTATTTCTCATGAGCATAGATGAAAAAGTCCTCAACTAACTATTAGTAGTTTGAATACAGCAATATATAAGTAGAATAATACACCATGATCGAGTGGGATTCATACTAGCTGTGCAATGTAGGTTCAGTAT
Source organism: Taxidea taxus jeffersonii (assembly GCA_003697995.1). NCBI lineage: Eukaryota > Metazoa > Chordata > Mammalia > Carnivora > Mustelidae > Taxidea > Taxidea taxus. The sequence goes on from RCUC01128222.1 coordinate 30,706, forward strand.
TTGAAAAGCAGTCAGTGGAATCACCATATTAATCGTCTAAATAAAAACTACATGATCATGTCAATTGATGCAGAGAATACACTTGAAAAAATTCAGTATCATTCATGGTAAAAACGTTCAGCAGACACGCCTGGGCGGTTCAGTTGGTTAAGTATCTGCCTTTGGCTCTGGTCACGATCCCAGGGTCCTGGGATCAAGGCCCACACTGAGGCCCACATCGAGCCCCACATTGGGCCCCTTGCTCCGGGGAGCCTGCTTCTCCCTCTGCTGCTCCCTCTGCTTGTGCTCTCTCTCTCAATCAAATAAGTAAATCTTAAATAAAAAATAAAATATATATAAACGAATACAAATGTCCAGAAAACTGGGAATTCTTCCAAGTGAAGGAATTTTTCCACTTGATTAAGAGCAACTTTAGTGGTGAAAGACACCTAGGATCATCAACAAGGCAAGGAAGTCCATTCTCACAACTCATATTCATCCTCATACTGGAAATCCTAGACAGCATAATAATGCAAGAAAAAGAAACCAAAGGCATTCAGATTAGAAAGGAAGAAACAAAAACTTACTCTTATTTGCAAATGACATGATGGCTATGTAGAAGACCCTAAGAAATTGACTCTCAGAATAAGTGAGTTTAGCGAAGTTACAGAATACAAGATCAATACACAAAGACCAGTCAATATATCTTTAAAAAAAATATTTGAGAGAGAGAGTGAGTATGATTAGGAGGGGGGCAGAAGGAGAGCAGACTACCCACTGAGTGGGGAATCCAACGAGGTACTCCATCCCAGAACCCAAGGACCATGACCTGAGCTGAAGTCAGACGCTCAACCATCTGAGCTACCCAGGTGTCCCAAAGACCAATTGTATTTCTATGTGCTAGCAGTAACCCTTTAGAAACCAAAATTAAAAAAAAAATTGTAAAGTACCCCCATGAAATCTTAAGTATAAATATCACAAAACTTACATAGTATCTGTATCCTGAAAACTATAAAATTCAGATAAAAGACCACGGATCAGAAGACTCAACAGAGTAAGGATGTCAGTTCTTTCAAATCGATCAATGGATTTAATGCAATTCCAATAAAAATCCTGTAGCAAGACTTTTTTTTTCAATGTATACAAGCTTATTATAAATTTATATGGAAAGACAAATGAACTAGAATAGCTAAAACAATTTTGAAAAAAAGGGATAAAGTTGGAGCAATTATCCAATGTTGTTGTTGTGTTTTTTTTCAATTATCCAATGTTAAGACATTATAAAGAAGCTGTAATGAAGATAGTGTTATATTGGCAAAAGTTAACTCAAAATATAAAACACAAAACTATGGGACGCCTGGGTGGCTCAGTTGGTTAAGCAGCTGCCTTCGGCTCAGGTCATGATCCCAGCCTCCTTGGATCGAGTCCCACATCGGGCTCCTTGCTCAGCAGTGAGCCTGCTTCTCCCTCTGCCTCTGCCTGCCACTCTATCTGCCTGTGCTCACTCCTGTGCTCTCTATCTGACAAATAAATAAAAATAAAATCTTTAAAAAAAAAAACAAACACAAAACTATAACACCTTTAGGAGAAAACATAGAATACTTTTGTGACCCAAGGTTAAGCAAAGAGTTCTTAAATATGACATCAAAAGCATAATCCATTAATGAAGAAAATTGATAAGTTGAATTTCATAAAAAATGTGGAACTTTTACTCTGCTTCCTCAAAATGAAATACTTCAATATAAATCTAACAAATTTCATACAGGATCTATATGCTAAAAATTATAAAATGTTGATGAAAAGAAATTCGCTATCTGAAGAAATGGAGAGACATACCATGTACCTGGACCGAGAGACTCAGCATAATAAAGATGTCAGTTTTCCCAGAATTTATCTACATGTTTAATAAAAATCTTAGCAAGATATTTTATAGCTTATTCTAAATTTTATATGGAAACACAAAGGAACTTGAACGGTTAACGCAGTTTTGAAAAAGGATAAAGTGGAAGAAATCACTTTACCTGATGGTAAGACTTACTGTATAGCTAGAGTAATCAAGGCAACATGATGTTGGTGGAGGAACAGAGGCCTATAAATCAATTTAACAGAATAACCTAGAAATAAACACAGATACACCAAACTGACTTTTTGACAAAGTACTTTAATGCTGGAGTCTTTGGATGTCTATAGACAAACAAACAAAAAAACCACTTCAGCCTAAGCATCAAATGGTATACAAAAATTAATTCAAAATGGAGCACGGATTTAAATGTAAAACTATAAAACTTTTAGAAGAAAATATAGGATACTTTTGGGAACTAAGGCTAGACGAAGAGTTCTAAGACATGTCTAAGATATGAGAAGCACACTCCATAAAAGAAAACATTAATAAATTGGGACTTAAAATTTGAAAACTTTGGCATTGCAAAAGATCCTGTCAAAAGGATGAAAAGGCAAAGTACAGGCTGGGAGAAAATATTTGCAAATTATATAATGAAATGTAAAAACTCAACAATAAAAAGACAATCTGAATATAAATGGGGAAAGAAACACAAACAGATAATTCACTGAAGGGAAGATACAGGCGGCAAGTAAGTACATGAAAAGGTGATCATTATCATTAACTATTAGAGAAATGCAAATTAAGATCATTATGAGATATTACTACACACTTATTAGAACAGCTGAAATAAAAAACAGTAATGATACCAAATGCTGGCAAGGATCTGTCCTATACATGGCTGGTGGGAACATAAAATGGCACAGCTACCCTGGAAAATAGTTTGGCAGTTTCTGACAATACTAAACATGCAAGGACCACATGACCCAGCAGTCACACCCGTGCACATTTATCCCAGAGAAATGGAAACAAGTTCACACAACAGCCTTCACCCAAATGTTCAGAGCAGCATTGGTCTTTTTTTTTTTTTTTTAAGATTTTATTTATTTACTTGACAGAGACAGAGAGAGAACACAAATAGTGAGGAACAGCTGAAGGAGAGGGAGAAGCAGGCTTCCTGAGGATCAGGGAGCCTGGTGTGGGGCTCAATCCCAGGACTCTGGGATCATGACCTAAGCTGAAGGCAGAGGCTTAACCAGCTGAGCCACCCAGGTGCCCCTGTAGCATTGGTCTTAATGGCAAAGTACTGGAAACTAACCAAGTGTCACCAACTGAACAGACTGGTCCAACAACACAATGGAAAACCACTCAGCAATGACAATGAATGAGTAACCCATACATACAACAACTTGGATGAAACTCAAAGGGATTATGCCAAGTGAAAGAAGCTGTTCTCGAAAAGTCGTATGACTCCATTTATCTAACATTCTGGAAAAGGCAAAAACTGTAGAGATGAAGGCCAGATCAGTGATTGCCAGGCGTGAGGGGTGGAGGGAGGGTGTGATACAAAATTATAGCATGAGGGAGTGCTTTGAGGATGATGAAGCTGCTCTATGTCCCAGTGGAGGTGTGCTACAAAGCTCTACATGTGTTAAAATGCACAGGACTGTACAACAAGAAAGTATAATTTGCTGTAAGTTAATTTGAAAACAAAAAGCAGTTTTGACTCACATTCCTTCTTGGGCTTTCCCCTGCCCTCCAGATCTCCCCAGCTTCCCCTCTCCTCATCAGCACACTATGCTTCTGCCAGGCACGCTGAACCTCTTACCTGCAACTCCTCTTCCCAAGTACCCAGCCCTTTCCCACACCCTGTTTCCCCTTAGGTCTGCTTCTCCTTCAAGGAAGGGGCCATTCTGGAAACTTCCCTGAGCCAGCTCCTTGCCTGGGCTAGATGCTTGCTCTCTGCATCTTGGCTTAGCTCCTTGTGCCCAGTAGCTAGTGCTTAGTGTGAATATGGACTTCCCAGAGCCTCAGATTCCCCATTTGTCAGGGTCCTTGCAGTTCAAGGATTTCTAGGCCAGTGGAAGCAAGCTTCCCTGGGTTCAAAACATGGCTCCCTTACTTACCTGCTGTATGACCTTGGGCAAGTTGTTTGCTGTCTTTGGCCTCATTCTCTCCTCTGTAACGTGGGCTTAATAACAGACCCACCTCTTAGAGGTACTGTGAGGATTAATTTAGAGAATGCATGAGAAATAATTTAGCACTTGGCTTGACACATGCTCAAGAACAATTAGCTGGAATTATTGATAATGGCCATCTTTAGGGACACCTGGGTGGCTCAGTGGGTTAAAGCCTCTGCCTTTGGCTCAGGTCATTGTTTCAGGATCCTGGGATCAAGCCCTCATCGGGCTCTCTGCTCAGCAGGGAGCCTGCTCCCCCCTTCCTCTGCCTGCCTCTCTGCCTACTTGTGATCTCTGTCTGTCAAATAAATAAATAAATGAAATCTTTAAAAAAAAAAAAAGCCACCTTTGGCTTTATAGCAGCTTTAAAATAACACAGGTTCCCAAGTCTCCCTGCCCTGATAAATCTGAATGAATGGGAGCAGTACTGGGTGGGGGTGGGGGGGAGGGCACCTACATTAAAAACAACAACAACAACAACAAAAAAACTCCTTAGGAACAAGTGCCAGATTTTGCAAATAGAAATACAGGTCATCCAGTTTAATGTGAACTTCAAGTATACAGCAAATAATGTTATGTTTTAATATCAGTATGTCCCATGTAATAGTGCGGACATATACCAAAATTTATTTATTGTGTATCTGGAGTTCAAATGTAAAGATTGTCCTGCATTTTATCTCTCTGTATTTGACTGTATCCTGGGGGATCTTGACCATCAGCCAGCTTGGGAGCTATCCTCCTGACTCCCTGGGTAGGGCCCAAGGTTGAACCTCCCAGTCAGAAAATAGAGCATATTTTTTCTCTTGACACAGGGGGGAGCTAGAGGATGGTTGTTCATTGTCTTTGCTCCTAAAATCTTAAGGAAGCAGAGGCAGGTTGGCGGGCCTGCAACTTACCTCTCAGTACTAGAGAATCATTTTCAGAAGCTCTGCGGGTCTGCATCCCAGTGGGGCTCTGAGAGGCTGTAAGAAGTGAACACAGAGCCAGCCCCTCTCTCTCTCTTGGCCTTACTTGCAGGGGGACTGATCCCGGCCTTTAGGGGCTCCCTATCTTCTGCCCTGCTTCCCCAGACTGGCCTACTCTCACATTGATGTCATAGCCCTATTCTGACATCACAGCCCTATGCTCCGAATTATCCCAGGCAGCCCAGATTCTGCCCTTAGAACAACCAAGGCTGGCATTTGAGCAGGGGGTCAGGGGGTTTTGGGTGGCCGGTGGCCCTAGGGGTTGACCCTACAGAACATCTAGGCAACCTGCCATCCAATCGTTCCAAAATGACAATCCTCTAAAAGGTAGGACTTCAAAGGCTTTCCTTCTGTCCCTGTTGGCTATGGTCCCCAGAGCTGGAAATAAATTCCTGGGGAAGGTGGATTTGTTCTGGTTCTGTAAACAGTTCCTGGAATACCTGCTTCCTTTGTGCCTTGAGATGCAAGGGTCCTAGAGAAATGCGGGTCTCTCCTTGGTCCACTCAAAACTCTTCTCTTCCCATTTGAAGGCATGGCTTCCTGAAATGTGGAGTTTCTTACGTGTTGCGGGGGAGTTGTCCCTTAGCGATCAGAGAATGCCTGCACGTACTGAATCCCTAGTGGATTCTTCTGTGGCTACCTCCTCCGTATTCAGTCCCTAGAGGCTGTGTGGGGACAGGGCTGTGCCCTTCTCAGCACAAAGGGAAAAGGCAGTCCACTCAAGCTATTAGCTCTCAGATCCCTCAGTCCCAAAGAGGAAGATCCCATCTGCCTAGCTGGCTCAAAGGTATAATGAGGTCTCTTGTGAGCTTATTAGGTTAGTAAAATATTGACTGGCATTGGTTCAACAACACACACACAAAAGAAAACCCTGAATAACTTCTCTTTAACTCTGGTAGGTGGGCATGAAGTCCCCTGGGATGAACACATTAAAAAGTCTTAGGGGAGGACCACCAAGATTCTGACGTGATTGTCGTGTGGCGCCCGGGAACCCCATTTTTAATAGGTATTCCATACAGGGTTCGTGCTGGCCCCCCGTGGATCGCAAGTTAAGAAATGTCATCTGTTCAGACTCCCTGGATTCCTTGCCACAGCTGACTGGCTTCCCCCATTTCCAGGTTTCCATTGAATGGGGATTTAATTCCATTTTACTCCCATGTAATTATTTAATGCACTGGATATAGAAAGACAAAAG
>RCUC01128223.1:0-24032 GCA_003697995.1 Taxidea taxus jeffersonii
TGATTACGTATGTACTTATTTTCTTGTGTGGAAAGCTGCTTGACCTGTTCTATAAATCATATCGTACATGTATGTGTATGTGCACACACACGTATAAACACATCTACATTTGCTTGCTTACTTGCCTATGGCACTATCAAAGAAAACATGGGGTCAGAAAAGAGTTGAAGAGTAGCCTTTCATTTGCACTGCTTCTCAAAGATCTGAAGATGGTTGAAAAAAAGAGAGGCGCCTGGGTGGCTCTGTGGGTTAAGCCTCTGCCTTCAGCTCTGGTCATGTGATCAGGGTCCTGGGATCAAGCCCTGAATCCGGCTTTCTGCTCAGCGGGGAGCCTGCTTCCTCCTCTTTCTCTGCCTGCCTCTCTGCCTACTTGTGATCACTCTTTCTGTCAAATAAATAAATAAAATCTTAAAAAAAGAGAGAGAGCATGAGAGCTCAGTAACTAAGTCATTAAGAATTCTTCTTCTTCCTTCCAAATGAACTCAGCTCCCTACACTTCCATTCCCTGGAGGTATTGTCCTTTCTCTGCCCTTGTCTCCAACACCACCCTTGAGACTTGAAGACTTAGTTCTTCTTTCTCTTCAATTCTCTACATTCAATGTGGCTTCTAGTTCTATTGAATTTATATCCACAAGTCTCCAAAAGTCATGCTGCCTTTTTGGGTCCACAGCCACTAACTGAATAGGCCCAATTTGGGTTCTCCCTATGTTTTCTCATCCTACACACAACTTCTCGAATGGTCATCAAGCCATTGTCCCTGAGATGCCTTTGGCAGCTGTCCATCACCTATGGGGTCAAGCTTCAACATCCCATTGGGTCAAGTTGATGTCAAGGCTTGACATCAAGTGTTCCCGACCTTCTCCAGCCTCACCTTGCGCAGATCCACACTCGGCTTCCTGCCTAAGGACAGTGTGCTGGCTTAAGTCCAACAGACTAAATGTGAAGTTAATTCTGCCTTTGACTATCTTCATGAATGTTCTGAGCCTCAGATTCCTCATCTGGAAAATGGATAATAGTGTCCAGGACCGCCTTGTGGTGAAGATTGGTTGAAATGGAAACATGGGAAACAGGGAACCAGTGCTGTCACCAAAAATGTCTTCAGTAAACATGAGCCATGCTGACACTCATGGATATGGCTTGTGTTATCAGATTTCAGAGCCCTTGCTCCTTAACCTCCACGGAAACCTGGCTCTAAACGTATTCTTGTCAGGAAGCTTTTCCTAATTCTTCTTTTTATTCCTCTGTGTATACCCGACTTGTTTCCTACACATGTGTACCACACACACATACAACACACACATATGCATACTATACACACACACACATACAGATGTGTTTCACTAACCATTATGTTTCTCCTTAATATTTTCAAATTTGTTCATGTGTGCATAGTTCATTTTCCAACCAGATTGGTACCACCTGAAAAAATGCAAAGAAAATATCTTACTCCCTCCCACCTCACTGTACATACTGCATTCTTATAGGGGCTCCACAGGAAGTCATTAGCTAATACAGTACACTTATCCTTACATATACAAGTTCATGGACATTTCTTCCCTAAAGAGCCATTTAATGATATTATAGAATCCATGAATCTCCTTTAAAAAAATACCACTTCTTCCAGAGTACAGCAATTTCAATTTTCCTCAAAACACATACATTATACTAATCATAGTTGAACCAATAAATAAGTCTTTCACCTGTTAACCTTGAAGTTTTCTGGCAATAGATTACAGTTCTAAGGAAAATTTAGGCCATCCCTGCATCCTTAAGGTTGCATTTCTAGAAGACCACCTTTGCCTGACAGTCAGCAAAGCCCATCCCCTCCTCTTCCCATGCCTTCTGGAGACATCCTGAACACCCTGATTTTCTCCCTAGGTTCCCCACTTTCCCCTCATCCATGTCTTTTCCTAGATGCTGAAAGCTTAGGCCACCCCCCTAAAATTATTTCCACTCACCAAAAAAATTTCTCTAGGAAACCCGTGCTTCCCTACCTATCACTCTTCCCCTGTCCTTCCCTTGGCCTGAGTCATCCAGGCTCAACGGCTGGACGAAACTGGAGACATTTTCTGTGGGTTTCTATGTGGGGAAGGCACATCTATTGAAAGCCAGATTGGTCACTTCACATATTATTTGGTTAAGAGTCTGCATATTTAATAATAATTCCAAAGAAAGTATCTTAGCTATTATTATTATATATCCTAATGTCATTAACAATGAAGCATGGCCTTCTTACAGCTGCACAAGGTCCCCTAAGTCTTACAAATAACATCAAAAACACGGCGCTCAAGGGTTACCAATGCCAAATGTGCACCTCTCACACCAGCACCTTGCTCACTCATAGGCACATGGGGCTGCTGTTTAGTGCTTGTGTACACTCTGCAGGATTCCTTAACCCACACCACTGCCTTGATCCTCTTTGGGAAGTGCTTCCTCAACAGTGGCAAACCTACACAACAGTGAACAAGAAAAATATTAACACAAATCTCGATGTTTACAGGAGGAAGCAGGAAATTATAGAATCTTTAAGTTTGAAGGGCTCTTTTTTTCCAAATCCGAAAGCCCATCCCCCATTTGTTATACACAGAATCTGAGGATCAGGAAGGTTAGGAGGCCACCTAAGGTTACATAGCAGGTTAACAGTAGAGGCTGGACTGGAACTCAGATCTGGTGCTCAATCTAGTTCACTTCCACTACGCCCATAGAATTTCTCCAATTTTGTTGCATACCTGGGCTAGCTTCAGTCAAGGCGTTGAAATTTATTTGATTTTGAAAATATGCCCTTGGGGCACCTGGGTGGCTCACTTGGTTGAGGATTTGCCTTCAGCTCAGGTCATAATCCCAGGGTCCTGGGATCAAGACCCAAGTCAGGCTCCCCGCTCGGTGAGGAGCCTGCTTCACCCTTTCCCTCTACCCGATGATCGCCCTGCCTGTGTGCTCTCTCTCTGTCTCTTTGACAAATAAATAAATAAAATCTTTAAAAAAAAAAGTATGCCCTTAATTCCTATCATTTTTTTCTCTCATTAAATTTTGATCTCACCTAGGCAATTTTATCTTTTTAAGAAGGAGAAAATATTAGTACTGAATTAAAGCCTGCTGTCAGTTTGCCTTACAAGGGCCTAGCCAAAGCATTATTTTTGCCCCAGGCAGGAAGCTGGAGGTCTCCAGGGTCATTGTGCCTAAATAAAAGGGCTTCCAGTATCATATATCTATTATTTCAAATTGCTGATTTGCAATAGCGTAGTCACTGTCATTCTAGAAGCAAACCACTAACTTGGAAGCATTATAAACAATACATCACATTTCATAATCTTCTCGCCTATAACTGACATGGTAAAATGCCACATATTAGTAACTTTAACTGGAATCAGATAAAGAAGTATCTGCAGCTATCATGGCGAAGGGTAAGCCACACCTGAGAAGGCTTTCAGAGGCATTTTAAACAAGTCAGACCTCTACAGGCTGGGTTTATTGTGCACAGCTAATAAGTTTTATCCTTCTGCATGTCTAGTGCTATAGACATCTAATATGTACATGGGGAGCAAGCAATTGATTTGTTTACTCAAAAGGCTTCCAGATGCACGGAGTTGGAGATTCAGAGTACCAACCCTAGACACTAAAAATAGAGATCTGCTATTTAAATTTAATCTGTATTGATGACTACACTGTTGCCTCTAGGACTTGGCTCTGTGGGAGAATATTTAGTTAAGAATATTCTCAACAAACCTCCTTATTTAGAGTTGAACCCATGCATGCCATCACGGGATGCCCATCATTGAGACAATGACCCAGGAGAAGAATGGTTGAACTTAACTTTCTCCCAGGCTGGATCTTGAGGTTTGAAAGGGTCAAGTCATCTCTGATTCCAGGAGAGTCTTAAGATCTCTTTGGAAAATCATGCCAGTGGAGACGGTGATAAGGCACCGAGCTGATGGGCTCACTTTCTTGCAGATGGGCCATTTCCAGTGGTGGTGAATACCATCCCATGTGGTCCTGGCTGCCGTGAATTGAAATTGCGGTCATCCATACGGTCAAAAGGTCAACTTGCAATACATGTGTGTATGAGTTTGACCAATGTAAATTACACATTAGCATAATTTGTAAAGTATTGATAACACTGACTAGTCATTGAAATTATACTCTACAAATATGTGCATTACACACCCACACACACATATTAAAAAATAATTTTAGAATGACAGTGTATCTGCTACTTTGGGGAAGGCAACGATGTCAACATTGATATCAAGTGACTTCTAGCAACACGGCCTGTAATCACAGTTTATCGTGCCCTCACTAACAGCCACACTTTACCGGCACACCTGTGTCAACACCACTCAGAATGAGTCACTCACCCTGGGTACATGTACGAATTACCTTTCACATTTAGTTTGTCAAAGAGGCATAGGTCACATCTGGCAGAGTTACTGAGTCACTGGTGTAGGAATCTGAAACCCAAACTCCCTCCACTGAATTCTCTCCCTTGCCTTTGTAAATGTTCTATTTCACCAATAAAGGGCTGTCAGCCTCAAGATTTAAAGATTTAAGCTTGAAGGGGCTATAATTATTTCTCTAGGGCTCTGTCGAGATTTCTGTAACTTACTCATTCATTGTTCCCACATGATTTTATATTTGTCATTTTTTTCCTCTGCAACAGCAGAAGTTTTTAAATTGCTTCACACAAATGGAAAACTAAGGGGAACACAATAAATCTGAACTTGACTTTCCATACCTATCACTCCTATGAAAAGGCTGAGTAATGAATGATTAGGACAGTGATTATAATGGTGAGCTTTTTTTAGAAAGATATGTTGCCTTTGTTCAGGTTATTTCTTGGTGAAGTCGTGTGAGTGGGATTTTCACTTTGCTCCTTCTTTTCTTTACTCACAGGTCCTGAATGTTCCCAGAATTACACAGCATCTAGTGGAGTGATAAAGTCCCCTGGATTCCCTGAAAAATATCCCAACGGCCTTGAATGCACTTATATTATCTTTGCACCAAAGATGTCAGAGATTATCCTGGAATTTGAAAGCTTTGACCTGGAGCTTGACTCAAATCCTCCTGGGGGGATGTTCTGTCGCTATGACCGGCTAGAAATCTGGGATGGATTCCCTGATGGTAAGAAGGGCAGGAAGCATCCCAAAAAGGGAAGAATCTGGGGGAAGGGCCCTCGGATACTTTTACAAGTGTCATGATACATGCAACATTTAGAAAAAAAAAATAGTTCAAAAGGAAGAGGGAAAACAAACCAAAATGGTAAGTCTCTTTATGCAAAGCAGCAATGAAACATTTCAGTTCAAAAGGCCATAATTATCCTGTCCAGTTTCTTCATTTTATAGACAAGGAAACTGAGGCTATGAAAGATTACACATGATCTCATGGCCTCTGTGTGTGTGTGTGTGTGTGGTAGAATTGGGACCAACACATGGTGTTCCTGACTGAAGTATTTTGCTCATTTCATTGACCTGCCTACTGGTCATTAATTCATAGACCCTAAGAGAGCAATTAAGCCAAATCATTCACTTTACAAATGTGGAGATTAAGGACCAGAGAGGTTAAGTACTCAATACAAGGATGAAATGTGCATCTATTATGCAGTTACCAAAAATTTAGAAACTTAGGAAAGGAATGAGAATGTTTGGACCTTCCTAATCTGGGGGCAGGGGCAGGGCATTGCTAATTTAGAGAGATTCCTTGTCTGCTCCGAAGCAATTTTTATCTTTGGCAATTTGAATCACCTCAAAACATCCTCTATCTACACTGATCTTATCATCTAAATTCATCCTACATTTAAAAAATATTGACTGAACACCTACCATGTACCAGGCACTGCTCTGGCCACTTGCTATATAGAACAGTCAAAGATGGCTGCCCTTTCTGAGCTTCAGTCCTGCCAGGGAGAATGGGACAATAAACAATACACATTCTAGATAAATGAATTATGTAGTTAGGATGTCAAAAGGTGAGAAGTTCTATAAACAACAACAAAAAAAAATGGAAAGAAAGGAAAAGAAGAGGAGAGCAAAAGCATGAAAAGAGCTAGGGTTAGGAAGAGGGATGTGTAGGTTGAAATTTTAAATAAGGTGGTCAGGGTCAGCCTTAATACAAAAATGACATTTTAGCAAAGATTTGAAGGAGGGGGTGGGTAGCCACGTGAACAGCTAAATGAAAGTTTTCCATGTCAATCCTTGTGAATTAGGAGGTGAATGGCAAAAATACACACCCAAATCCTGAACAGAGGGAGATAATATCAAATAATTTGTTGCAGCTGCATTGCTTGTCTTGTGTTTAGTCTGGTTTAATATTGAGATTTCTCTAGAGAACACACTCTACACAGATCAGAAAGGGCAGGCTGGAAGTTCTTACAAGTCATGCATTTAGAGATATATAACCATCTATAAAATAAAGCCAGGTATTATGATCAGCAGGAGGAAGAAATATTTAAATAAATGTTAAATTGTAAATGAAAGGCAAGTATCACATGAAAGAGATTGCCTTTGCCTTTGAAATGACATTAAAATTATCAGTGGAATTCAGTTTAGCTGTGTTCCTCAACAGTAAACAGCAATGGAGATAAACTGGGTTTAGGGAAAGCTTATATTGTCATTGGGGTAAATGGGTGAGCTATCATTGGTTTAGTTTCTTCTTTGGTCTCTTACTATATAAATAGGCTTATGATGATCTTATCGAAACTCCTTCATTAAGCAATGAGATTTGCCCAAACAGAGTGCTGATTGATTTCCAAGTAGTCAATCCGATAATTAGGAAAACAATATTATAATAGTATTGTAATAATAGTTGGAACATTTAATAATGGGTTTATTTGTTCACAACCCAAATTTGCAGCCTTCCTTTCCAGAACTTACATTTAAATTGACATCTGAAAAGGAGGTCCAATCAACCAACTATTTTAGAATACTTTCAGAAAAAAGCACATTGTTATTAGTGTCAAGGGTTTCTCAAAGTAGTAATTTCCTGGCTCTAGAAAATCACTGAGTTGAAGCGAGGAACAATTAACAATAAGAGTTATCAGCCTTGCAATTCACTCATGTTTTAAACTATGGTGCACTTGACTTATTCCCGGAGAAAACTGGCCTTGGAATGTGAAAACTGTGTATATGTTAAAACTTAACTGGCTTCATCCAGCCTACTGTAGAGTAACAGCTCTCTCCTTTTTAGGCAAAATGGCAGACGGTCCCTCCTGGGTTTCTGGTCAGTGGCACTAGAGACATTTTTGTCATACTAATTCAACACAGACAGTTCCTTGCCAGCAAAATTGCTTTTACTCTTTGATTCCCCTTCTAAAAACAACAACCAGGAGGTGCTGAAGGCTGTAAACCATCACGTGATTTTAGGTTGCATTTTATCATACACAATGAATGAGAGGACTCAGTAATTGAAAGCTACCCATTGCATCAGACTGACTTTGAAGAAAAGCAATTTACTCCAGAACTCAAAATCCAAGACACGCAATGGGTGAATCACACATCCCCATGGATTGCTCTCAGAAGCTCCACGGACTCACAGGTAGAGACTCTGAAGTGACTGATGGAAGTGTGCATATGGTTTGTGAGCCATGAGCTGAGTGTGCCACCCTGGTGGGTGTCACAAGTGTTTGTGCTGAATTATGGAGCCCAACGTGAATGCTTAGGTCCCATGGCATGATCACGCATGAAGTCAGCTCTCGTCTAGGCTGGCCAAGGAACTGGAAATGCAGTTGTTACCTACATTCCAAAAATTGTCAACTATTTGAGGAATAGGTTTCATGAAAACTAGATTGAGCTCTGTTTGGTTTTTATTGACTTACTCTTAATATTAAAATTAATCTTTGGAGGTAGAAATAGAAAATAAAAATGATATGAGCATAAAATATACACATTCCAAAATATAAATGACACAAAGGTGCAGATTTTTTTTCTGGGGAAGAGTTGCAAAGTCTCAATATCCTCCAACAAAAAGTTTACTATTGTAGAAGAATACCTTTATACCTTTATACCTTTTTGAAAAGATTCCCTTTTTTGTTTGGTTATTCAGAATGCCTCATTTTAAAATGAGGAGATTCCTGCCCTTTTTTTCCACATAGAAAGGAGGCAGAAAGTCACGTTGTCTTGTCTGACTCTAAAGTGGGTTATAATTCCTGGAAAGATGAATGGAAAAATACAGAGAACTGGGTACTGCCATTCAGGGTTGCTGGTGTATCTTTTAAACAACACAAATACCATATCGCCTTCACACCTCAAAAGATATGAGCACTGTGGACCTACTGTCCCCACAAGAGATTGCTTGGCACATGTTGTGGGCTTAAATTCTTCAATAATGCAATTTTTGAGTTCTATTGCTGTCTTTGTGACAGTTTCCATTCATCTCCTTGGCCTTTGGGTCTAAAATAACGGAAGTAGGAAATCCAATAGCTGTGTTCATGTAAATACACAAATGAGCACACTCAGGAGATGGATAAGAATCCTGCATGCACTCTTGCTCAGATCAATATTGCATTAGCTTGCTCGGCTAAGGTCTTGCTGTTGTTCAGGAAAATTCAATACTTCTTTGTCTTATGGTCGAAAAAGCCTTTTCACTCTCGTATCTCGAGGGCTCCTAAAGAGAGTTGCACACTGCTGTCCGGAGGCAATGTTCTGAAGGACAGAAGGCAGATTTACCCAGCATGTCTTAAACATTATAAACCAGTGAGTCATGGAGACTCTCTAAATTATGAGTCTGCATTAGACAAGTTCTCTTCTGTTTGCTCTTTCAAAGAGAACCCCCCCTTCCCCGGAGGAATAGGGTAGTAGTGGAGAGGGAGAATCTGCAGCTTGGGGTGGGGGGGTGCAGTGCAGCTTTCCTTGTGCACTTGTATTCTTGGAGGGGTCAGTGGCTGTGGGGATCAGAGAATGGCTCCAGGGACTCAGGCTGTAAAAGTTTGCCCACAAATTAAAGAAACAGAAAGTTATGAAGCCACAACAATGGAATTTAAACTAGGGAAAAGAATGAGATCATATGAATGGACTCTAGGCTCCTCATTAAGATTGCACATCAGAAATGGGATTCTTTTTGTGGAAAGGGAAGACCCGAGTTCATGGCTCTAGCGTGATGTTTTTATGTATGTGTCATGGGCAACGTTGTGTTCCAAAGGGAAGGAAAAAAAGTGTTGAATTCATTCAGGTTGAAGAAAATCTGGCAAACAACTAACACATGTAGAAGCTGAGGCTCAGACTGAAACTGAAGAGACACAAAACAGTTTCCTCTCCTGAGATGCTTTCTTCTGCCAACTGGGAAGTCTGATACGACATTTTCTTCCCATGATGCAGAGCCACTGTTCGTGACCACGTGGCACCTTGTAGAAAACCGGTATCGATGCCTCTAATGGGCTCTGTCCTTGTTTTCTTCATGACAAAGCAGTCCACACACACACACACACACAAAGGTGTTTGGTTGCTGGAGAGGGAGGGGTTACAGTAGGGAAAACTCTTCGAGTTCAACCGAATCAATTACTGTGAACGCATGGAAAAGTTACCAGATATTCAACGTAACCACTTTGCACTAACTCCAATGTGGAAACACTTTGGTTGGTTTTTTAGTGTTCTGATTTTTGTTTTGTTTTGTTTTTAAGTGGGTTGGCCAAGAGCTGGAAACCTGTTAGCCAAGGATCTGAGTACCCTAAAAAGCAGGGTGTTCTGATAAGCCAGCTGCCTACCAGGAGCTCAGAGGGCCCATGTGTCTCCAGGGAGACCAGCTCTTCTGAGGCTCACATTTTCAATCACATTTGAAGCTTCTCCTAGTCCCCCACCAACTCCCTTCTGCATCCAAGTTACACACACAGGCCTTGGCACACCGTGTCCCTGCCGGAGGCCCATCCCTCCAGAGAGGGGTCCACCCACTGTGCTTCCTTGGACAAAGCAATAACTCTTAGTTGAAATGCAGAGAACCATGGATTTCTTGGAGGAGAAGATGGTCCACACCAGATTGTCCTTCTAAGCCCAAACCATCTGGTATGTTTTTACCATATGTGCAATTAAAAAAAAAAAAAAGCCTAGAGAAAGGGGATTTTTTTTTTCTTTTTTGCCTTACTGTTCATCTGGACAGGGAACTGGAAAGATTCTCCAAGCCCAGAGGGCTTGTGCACTGTCTATAAAGTAACTTACAATTACTAATTACCAAGGTTTATCTAACAGCTCTTCAGTAAAGGGGTGGCCGATCTAAGCCAAACAGCAGTGTGGCTTATCAAAATTAATCAGTGTTCCCAATCTTTCACTGCCTTGGGTCCTTCCTCTTTTTCCCCAGCATGCATAGTCAAATGGCTGCATTGGGTCATCTTTTGGCCACAGGACACAAATACAATGTAGTCACCTCTCCTATGTTTGGGAAAGGAAAATTGGAAGAAAAGTCAGATGCATTTTCTTTTCATTTTGTTTACAACTTATTTTATGTATTAATTATTAGTATCTGTAGCTTCTTTTTTTAATTGTTACAATTATTAATTGGCCTGTAGATAGAGCTCTGAGTAGGACACCATACATTGACCTTTGTCCTAGTCCATGATGTTCCTCGTAATAAGGCTGCAGGACTAAAAGGTGGAATGAGGAAGGACATTGGGACTCTTCAGTGCTGGATCAGATTCCTAGTACTGGTCTAGTTCCATCCAGGACCAGTTCCCAGGATCTCCTCCTGGGGTGGGAGAAGTGAGTAAGGCAACTTCAGGAATCCTCATTGATCACAGCCTACCAGGCATCTCGGCCCTGGGCAGTGTGTGCAGTTTGCTCCTGGAGGTGAATGTCAAGGTGCCTCTTGACAGCCCATACCTCATTCTTGGCAATTGAGCAAGCATTTCGATTCTGTTCCTGAAAACAGTCCTGCTCAGTGGGGAATGTAGCTACATTTGTGACTGCCCTTCTGAGCATACTTTAAAATCCTCTCCACAAACCTGATCCAATATGTTCACCACAAAACAATTAACCAGGGAAGACTTGCTTTGGGTAAGAAGACACTTCTGGGTTCTGCGGGGACCCACGTTTACAAAATGATTATTCTCCCATCTGCTGTGGAACAGAAGCTATTTTAATGTTCTCTGCATTTCTCCCTTTCTAGTTGGCCCTCACATCGGGCGTTACTGTGGACAGAAGACCCCAGGTCGGATCCGTTCCTCATCAGGCATTCTCTCCATGGTTTTTTATACCGACAGTGCGATCGCAAAAGAAGGCTTCTCAGCAAACTACAGTGTCTTGCAGAGTAGTGTCTCAGAAGGTCAGTATTTATTCATCTTGCAAAGCACTATGGGAAACACTCCATGTTCTTCCTTCTCACACCCCTTGTGGCCACAGGAAACACTAAAGTAATATTTGGGGAATTCCTGGAGTGCCAAGTATTTGTTTTTCTCTTTTAAATGGTTTTTATGAACATCAATAGCTTGAAGAACTATTTGGTGTGCCTTCTTAAGAAAATCGTGGATGAGAAGGCTACTTATAAGCCTCTGAAATCATGCGAGAAAGTAGGAAATGGCAAAACAGAAACTTGAAGCAATGAACTAGAGCCAGACCCTCTGTCTGGTACCCTTGAACGTGTATCGGGCTGAGAATCATACAGAGACAGGCATCAATCAGAAGTGATAGGAACTCATCTGTGGTGGTTTATTGACAGGAAGTCTTACAAGATAGATACTGACACATGATGGTTTGGGTCATGAAGACCCAGAATGGAAGCCATTTTGTTTTCTTTCTTATGTGAATAGAAGTGGATATTCGGGTGAAATAAGCGTGTTTCAACTTCTGTTCTAACTTTCCTCAAAAGAAAAGGTAGTATGTTTCACATCTTATTAAAATATGCAATTCAACTAACTCAAATCTTCCTCAAAGTTTATGTGGTGTTCAGCTCTTTCAAGGGCCCAAGGAAAACATCAGAAAGAACAATGAATAAATTGTGTGATTCAACATGTCTAGCTGTCAGGTTGGAAAGTAACCTAGTGAAGAGGACAGGGGATGCTTGGAAACCTGTCCTACAGGCTAGTCTCTTTTTTACCAGATCTTACTGGAAAATAAAAATGCCATTTAAATTACAAAATCGTATTTGTACTTAATTCGATCAATTAATTTATGTGTCTCTGTATCTATAAATATTTTTATATTACAAATAACAAACATAACCTTAAAATTATGAAACTGATGAAAGAAACCTTTTATGCCCTATAATTTGATCTGTTATGACAGAAAATTCAGAACATGTGAAAGTTTGATTGAGATTTTTCTTAATGGTTGAGAATCTTTCATCTCTAAAACTTCTTTTTTCACTTTATTACTTTAGATTCACATTTCCTAAAGTTGATTATTCATCTCCCTTTATCATATTTCATATCAATGTCATATTTCGTTGTTTCACTGAGTATACGAGGCCTAATGGAATACATGATTCATGATTCATAGTCCTCACTGTGAGCATTAGTATTTTATGTTGTAAAGTGATGGTCCTCTTTGGGACCATATGATACTGTAGTTTACTTCTGAGAGATACTCCCATGTTTTAACAATATAAACTAGGAGCAGGAGGCATGAGAAAGAAGGGAGTCAAGGAGAGCTGACCCAGGTGCCAAATAGGAGGAATCTGAAAAGCAGAGAGTTAAGATCTGCTGTCCACCTAATATGGATTATAACATAGACATAAAGTCTTTTTCATTTTTATTAGATATTGAAAGAATTAGTAAATTTTTATTTAAATATAGCTTCTATATTAGACTTTGAAGGTAAATAAAAATTCCCATCATTTCCTAATAAATTCCTGATAGTATTTCTGTCAAGCTAGAGCCAGTGAGGAAAATAATCACTATGAGATCTTCATAGCCTTGCTTTTAAAAATTATTACCATTATTACAATTACTGTCACATATCAGTGCTGCAGCCCAGTAAGTCCCTTACTGTCATCTTCTGTAAGATACTGTGTGAACATCAAAATGAGTGTTTTCGTCTGCCAAGTTATAAAAAGAAATATGCATCTTGGGTCCCTTTTGTTTTGATGACTTTCGGCTCTTTCTCTTCCCCTTCAGATTTCAAATGTATGGAAGCTCTGGGCATGGAATCGGGGGAGATTCATTCGGACCAAATCACAGCTTCTTCCCAGTACAGCACCAACTGGTCTGCGGAACGCTCCCGCCTCAACTACCCCGAGAACGGGTGGACTCCCGGTGAAGATTCCTACAAAGAGTGGATTCAGGTATGTGGCATGAGACTCAGCACACACAGGGCAGAAGATTGAGGTCATCTAGAAAGGTTGTTGACCTAAATAGTGCCATTCCAAACGCCTTCCAATGGAACAATGGGTACGGAGTGTAAGCACTCTGCAGAATCATCCCGTCACCACAATCGGGGAGAAGCAAGCCCGGTGGATGTCCCCGAAGATGCATTTATTTTCACAGATACTTATATACAAGTCTTCAGAGAATTTGAGCACAGATGTCTCACTTTGGTAACAACTAAAAGATCTGATTTTTCCCCACGACTACACATTTTCTATTCATGCGTTTCCTCCATCAACAGATTTTTATTTCCTTGATGAAATAAATTAGCTCTAGCCGACTTGCATGAAATAATTGTATCTAAGTATCAGGCTTCTTATTTGTTTGTTTGTTCTGAGTAGAAGAAGGAAGAAAGGGGTTGAGCCTTACTTTTCCTACAGGTACACATAACACATGCCCAAGGAAGCAGTCTTTGTGGATTATGTATATACAGAGATATGTATGAAATGAACACATTTGTATCCTTATTATGATGTTGCTTCTGCTGTGCCCCCTTTGCCCTAGCACTCCCTTCCCTGCCCTTGTCTTGCATTCCCCAGGACCCTCCTCCCCTGCACCACGTCTCCCCTGCCCCCCACTCATCCCTGGCACCACGCCTAATGCCTCAGCTTGTCCAGCCTTGATGTCTGGATACTCCCACCCATGGCCTGACGCTCATGTTCTTGACTTTTTCACCCACTGTCAAATGAAACATCCCTATCAGGCTGTGGAGGTTAAACTGTGGGCAAATTATACAGAGTTATTTGCTGAAGGATCCAGGCTTCCTTTTCAGAGAGTAGGCAAAGCTTGTCTTACCATTCATTGCTGGATATATAAAAATGACTAATTCCCAGAGAGAGTTTCTAAGCAAGAAAAAAATCCACGATGATTAATCCCCTACTTTCTACATCTATGGCTGCTTCAGTCTTTTGAACACAAATACCAGATTTTGTTTTACTTTGAAAAGGTCAATATTAGTTTAACATACACTTAAAGTGAAATGGCCTATTACAGGAGACTGAACTCCTGCTAACCTCTAAATGATAACTCTGAGAAATGTGTCGAGGGTGAGAAAAGATGAGACTTTCACCCGAGGTTTGCTGAATCCAGCTCTAGATTAAGTCAGAAATTAAATGAATTTGCCTATGTCAAAACAGCTCTTGGTAAGTTATTTTTCCACATCCCCAAACCAACAAACAATTCTATGTGATTGACAGACGTGCCTCTAGAGGAGAGCTTGCATTTTGCAACGGTAAGCATCTTTGCATGGTAACGTGGCCCTATTCTCGGTAATGTGGAGAGTGCCGGATAATTTAGCGACCGGGGTCTCTCGAGCGTTCTGAAATTGCAACTCTAGCAAATCTTCTGTGCTGGGCAATTCTGTGTCAGGAGACACATGGAGACAAAATGGGCTCTCACGAAGCATTCGTCAACAGGACAGGATTCACATCATGCTCAGGAACTAGGCAGAAGAAAAGAATCTGAAGCGGCCCAACTCTTTCTACCAAAGCATAGAAAGCAGTGGTTAGGAGAAGCTAGGTACCCCAAACCCCCAAAACGAAGTTCAGTTCAAGCTCAAGCTTCTTGCCCTCTTCATCTCCATCGGCTGGGGGTCTGCTCCACATGTCACCCCAGGACCCGGACAGAGGGAGTGGCGGCCGTCTCAAAGGTTGCTTGTCACCAAGCAGAGGGAAAAACAGCACGGCCGTCACGCTAGCTCTTAAGTTCCCCTCGAAGAATACTTCCACCATTTTCATTGCCAAAGCACGTCCCACGGCCACACTCAGCTGCTGAAGGGCAGCACTTTAGCGTGTGCTGGAGGGAAAAGCGCTAGAAATTTGAAGACCATATGAATGACAATTGTGCCATTCATAGAGTAGTTACCATTTATTAAGTGTTTACTGTGGGACCCGACTTCAGCTGAGTACTTGACATATTTGCTTTTTATCCTCCCAGCAATCCCTGGAAGGAGGTGCAATTATCCTCATTTTAAAAATGAGGACACTGAGGTTCAGAGAGATTAGTAAATGCCCAAGGTCTCAGTGAATGACCGGACTTGGAAGCGGGGTCTCTCAGACTCCCAATGCCTGCTTCTTTATGTTTCGGTCCGCTCTGTCTTTATTATTCATCACCTTTCATATAAATTCAGGTGTATCTTGTGACACAACTCCCTTTATGCTTTTCCTCGGGAGAAAACACACCGAGATGAGTTGGGTGCTTACTGTTTCTAAACCTAGAATTCAGTGCCTTTATGCCTCTCCATCCCTATGAAAGATGAATGTCAGAGAAGCTCAGCATCAGTGCACCTTGAGGTAGAATTATCTTTTGCTCCTTCTGGAGCTCAGAGGCCTCATTTCCATGCTTGTTGTGTCTGCGTACATGATAGGGGTTCTTATCATTCACCCATCACCTAATTATGAATAATTTCATATGCTTTCAGCTTTTCTCAAACTCCTTGGAAGTGGTTGGCTTGTTGTTTTCTCTGGGTAGATGTTTTAAATTAACCAACAAGTAAAGCATAATTGAGACTGAGGGCAGGAGGCGCACACCTCTACTCACAGGAACATTAACGCACATACATTCCCATTGATATGCACATCAGTATGCCCACGGTATTTGTTTCCTTTTTCCACTTTTTCACATTTTTGCATGAAATATACCCCCACAAAACATGTTGCTGTAGCAACAGGGACAAACACTCGCATGTGTTAAGTTAATAAGGCAGTATTGGAAACTGACTTTCCTTCAAGACAGGAACAGTCTTTGGTTGCCATTGTTTTCTCTAGGAAATTACTGAGTGACATAAAAAAACAATGCGTCGTTAACCATGGGTATGAATGTCCACCTTTGGGGCTTCCTGTGAGATCTGTTGTCTGCCAGAAAGCTAAAAACAAGTCAAGAGGCAATTTAGTGGGAAGGGGCATAAGGGAAGTCCCGGCTCGGAGCTTTATGGTCATATCCTGCTCGAAAGGCCACTTCATATCCTGAGCAGCTAAAACCTCTTAATTGTCCACGACAGAGTTAATCACACTATGAAATTTGCCCATGTTTTTCAGGGTATCCCATTCTGTCCTAGAGCTGCTTATCTTATTGTTAATTTCATCTTTTTCTCCCTTTTGTTTCTGGTTAAACAATCAAGGATTCATAGTAGAGACCCAGGATATCAGTGAGGCTCTAACAAGTCTTCATTTTCAAGCACCTCCTTTAGAGACCAAGCCACTAACCTCATTGAAGCTGAGTATCTTTCCCTGTAAAAATGAAGGTACTGTAGGCTTCTCCACTCAAGCTCTAGCAGTTCATGATACTATGAATCTTGGAGAAATGCAGTTTCCGTTTTCTTCTCCTCCCTGCATACTAAGTGCATAGCATACTGTCTGTTCAGGGAGCATGTTCTCATAGATCCTAAGTGTAGCCATTCACACACAAAGCAGAATTTAATTCGTTAATTATTTCAGTGTTTTATTAATGATAGTGTTCACCACACTGTAAACAGATTTATCCTTCTCGCTTTAATTAAAGCTCTTGGGAGCACTTTCCTCAAAACAACTGTGACTTTTCCCTGATTAAAATGCCAGGAGACAAGGAAAAAAAAAAAATGCAAGAGATATAATGCCTGGATGGGATATGAACTTTGTTGATCCAAAGACATAAAAATGGCACTAGGGACTAATCGATTACCACACCCCCCCAACACTGACTTTGGAAATAGAATTACTTGATAAACCAACTCAGGCTGGAACTGCACTCTTCTCCAAATTTGGGGGCATTGTCTTTTGTGAGAAAATTTGGAGTACTAGATTATTTATGCCCTCACTTATTCCAGAGAAGCAGAAAGCGAAAGCCATTGGCTCCTAAACCCTATCCGGTTTGGTTTGGTAAGACAGCCCTCATGGAGTAGTCACACAGAAGAAGGAAGCCTCAGGAAGACACTTTGCAGCTCTAAGAATACATCAGCAAGCCCCCGGAGCAAAAGTTGCCCTCTCTTTCCAATGCATTTCCTAGCACAGATGTTCATTCTGAGGTATGAGGAGGAGGAATGTTCCAGAAGAGAGGAGGTAGTGCTCACTTCATGAGGAAGCTTGTTGCTGTGTTTACCTTTTGCCTTATATGCATTTCTCTTGGATAATATTCCACAGTTTCTAACTGAAGGAACTCTTAAAGCAGGCATGAGCCCAAAAGGCCTTAGTGTGTGGAAAGGAGGTCGTCAGAACTGAGTCAGAACATACCCATAACAGCTCACTGCTACCGTAGCATCAAAGACAGTAGGTGCCTTGATCACGTTCAATATGAGAAACTGGTCAAATCCAGGAGGACTTTAGGTTTCTTTGTGGATTTTAAAATTCATTGTAAGATGTGTTCTAACAACAAAACATGCTTCTATAGCACATTTACTTTCTTAAAGGACCTTTTTGGACACATCTCATTTTAGTCTTCAAATGTACATTAAGTAGACCAAAGAGTCACATCCCCATCTTCATGCAAGAGAACCGAGGCTCAGAAAACTTCAATAATTCCTGAGTCCCAACTGGGAAAGCTCAGGCTTACACAATGGAAGTGGACTTCCTTCCTCAGACTTGAGAATGGAGTCAGTGAGCACAGAGAGATCTGGAAGGCAGACAGCAGCTGAATCACCACCGTGGTCAGGCCTAACATAGGGCAAGCATGCAGCTGGCCTTTGTGTAGCTCTCTGGTAATTCAAATTATGAGTCTTTTTACCCTAGGCTGCTTCAAATGAGATAAGAGGGACAAATCTCCCACTCCACCTCTCCAGAGAAACTACAGAGCCTTTGAAGTTGTGGGGCCTTCAGGTCCCAGAGGAGACTGTCATTCAAATAACCAGGTTCCTAGAACCCCCAGCCCCAGGAGCTTTCCTCTGTGCAAGGAGGCTCACTGCCCAGAGACTCTCCCAATATCCCTCCGGGGCTATGAGTTGTATCTCCCAGTAACTTCCAGAGTGGCTCTGTCATCACTCAAAAATGGAATTAACAGTTACAGCTTACTGAGACCAGAGACAAAAAATTAATTTAATGGCATGGGCTTGATTTCAGGAACTAAGAAGGGGCCAGCTGGATGCCCTGTAAGTAACAAATGGAATGAAATAACTCATGAATTCTTGGAAATATTCCCTCTGACACGTGGAATTATTACACATTTTTAGCAAATCTTAGGTGGGAGAAGTGAGTGCTGCTCCTTCAATGAGAAGAATTCATTATTTGGAACCCTGGTTTTTAATCTTTAAAGTTTGTTGTCTTCCAAAATTAAAAGTAGAAACTGGAGATATTTATCTTAAAGCTTTAGAATGCCATTTATTTTAACAAGTTCCATATATAATTTTCTTTCCTTTCAAACTTTCTGGAAACATCTTTTGTTCTCATAATAATGTGTTGGCTTTGGAACAGGTATCTCCAATGAAACAGTTTTTGACTTTTCATTCAGTTGCGAGTTTTTAGCAGGTTTATAATCTGTAACGCTGTATTCAAAATTGGTTCCATGTGCTAAATTGACTAATCCAGAACATATATTAAGCCACGTTATCCTGATTGTAAACTTGCTGCTTATAAACCAGACACTTTAGAGGGTGTATTATCTCATTCAGATCATTAGTAAATTGCTGAAATTGCAATAAAATGATCCTTTATTAAGTGTGTAACTCGAGAACTGGCAAAAATAGCTCACTGGGTTACCCAAATGTGGAACGATGCATGTAAAATGTAATGTTGGCAAATTTAGGGAAAATACAGCTGTTCAACTGAACGTTGATTCCCCAGGTGTGCTCTGTGTGTGTGTATATGTGTGTGTGTTGCAACTAATATTAATACACTATTTTAGCTAAAACATTGATCTGGAAGGGAGACAATTTGCTTTTTTAAAAATCCTCCAGGTAAGCCTTTGGTTATCTTACCCGGATTCTGTAGTGACCTCTACTTCCTGCATAAAATGAATGCTTCGCGTATCCTTAGTGCACCATAGGTCTGTTTTCGGTCACTAGGTTCCACCCAGAAAGTCCCTGTTGCAAAAATTCTCTCTCGAGGAACTTTTCCTAATGCTTTCTTGGGTACTTTGTTTTCTCATGGTATAGGAAGTCATTTGAAGGAAATACATATAGGAAGTGCATATAGGGACAGATTAAATTCAAAGTTTTTCACTGCTTTAAAGGCAGGTATGATTTGGGGAACACAGATAAGCATATGACATAATTATTTAGACATTTTTAACTGAATGTTTTGTCATATAGAAAATACCAGGACGATTTTAACCATTTCGATTAAGTCAACCACTTACTTCAGTTTTAAAAATCAGTCAGATGATTTTACTAATTAGTATTTCTTGTCAACACACCTAAAAGAAAATGTATGACATTCAAAGAAACCTCTTCGATTTTTATGATGAAACATCACCGAAAAGACAATATTGAAAGAACCACTCCTGTTCAGCTAGAATTACACCTAAAATAGATTAATTTGCATACCACACCCATTCCATTTGGCTTACCATTTTGGTTTCTTATTATTTTATGCTAGTGTCTATTTGGAGCCAAAATTCATAGTTATATTCTTGAGAAGAACTGTTTTCTTTCCAGAATAGCTCAACTTTAAGCATAAGACTAAAAGCAGAGGCAAGCGTCATCTTGTCTGAATTCCTTATATTGCATAGGTCCAGAGGTTAAGCGATTAGCCAAGCCACAGAGCAAGTTAATGATAGACCCTGGACTAGCATCCTAGTAGCCTTGCTGTCACTGCTTTGTTGCGGCTCAGGCGCACTAACATGCAAAAATGGATTTGGGTCCCTCTTGAAGATGGTATCTTGAAGACCATTTATATACCTGCTCAGTTACTGATTGGTAAATGATGTCTATTAAATTGAACAGTCACTGCAGAAGCTTTAACTTAAACCAATGACTGGATTGTGTCTATAGCAGTGTTTCTTGGCCTGGACAGTACTGACATTTTAGAGTAGATAATTCTTTGTTGTGGAGGCTATCCTGGGGGTTACAGGATTTTTAGCAGGATCCCTGACTCACTAGAAGTCAGTAACACACACACACACACACACACACCTCGATTTCGACGACCAAAAATATCTCCAGGTATTGTCAAATGTCCTATCGGGAAAAAAAAAGAAAAATCACCCTTGGTTGAAAACCACTGGTGTAGAAGACACCGTAGGTCCTAATCAAGTCATTTTTAAAGTAATAAGGTTGATCACTATTTTGAAAGAAAAGGTAAACTGTTTGCTTGGCTGTTTTTTCGTCACTTTTCAACCTCTTATCACAGATATCATTTAAACAGAATCATAGTTCTTTTGTTTTCCAAAAATACTGATGCATCTGTTTACCTTATGCAGGAAAATAGCATCATAAACCTCCTTGCTTATTTATCTTGAGCTTCACTATTTTTAGCTTTTAAAAGTGAACTGTTTTTAGCTAAATATATACAGATGCAATTTTACAATACGGCAGCCTGCGCTTCCAAATGCACTGATAAGGATTGGATTAAAGAAAGGAAACACAAGGATAAAAACCACAAGTCATCCTTGACAAGATTTAGGAAAAATGAGACTGAAATGAGCTCCTCCACACCTGGACATTGTGTGTCACTGACCTTTGTGGACGTATTTTAATTTTTTTGTAGTATGTAAATCAAATGTGTGTGTGTGTGTGTGTGTGTTTTCACTTCTAAGTAAAGGAGAGTAAGGAAGTGTGTTTGAAAAGCTTGTCTATTGTTTATTACCTTATCTTTTCATGGGAAAAATACTATTAAGTTTCCAATTTTGTAACCTAAACAACAACACATTAAGAGCTATCAATTACCCACCAGTTTCATATCTGTGGACCAATAAGAAGGCAAAGTTGATGGTTTCACATCTGTTTTGGGTGAAAGGCTGTTCCTGCCTGTGGTATTTAAAATTTAAAGAACTTCTGTTATTATACAATTGGGAATCCTCAGGGAGTAAAATGTTAATGAAATCCATAACATGCCCAGATTTTATGATAGCAGTTTTAAGAAATTCCTTTGGTGGGGTTTGTTGATTTCTGTCCCGGCGGTAATAATTGTACCTTTTACAGAGTGCGTTAATGTTCACGTTTAGGAGCAATGCCTACGCTTATGCAGCATGTAATGTAACACACGAACTCCTAAGCTTTAAATAACTTTCATGTCGTAATTTGAAAGCTCCAGAGCGAAAAATGCGTGTTCTTCAGAACTGGCACAGCCCACGGTTTAAACCTTGTCTGGCATGTTTGAAGCAACCTCCCGCAAAGGTGAAAAGGTACAGCCTGGAAATTCCAAAGCCGGGATGGGGATGGGTCTCCCATGCCCTCATGGAGTTCTCATTAAATGCACCATTTGAAAGCTCCACATCAAAATGGCAATTTTGATCCACATCGAAATGACGATTTGAGATGTTGACCTGCAACAGGGACAGAAACCCATACTTTTTTCCTTTCTCCACTCCCACCCCTCCCCAGCTTTCAAATTTCATTCAATTCTATGTTCAGATAAAGAGGAAAGCAGATTAAATAAAAAATGCTCTATACATCCCAATAGTAATAAAATGCATTATGCTTTTATATTTCCAGCTATTGAACAGAATAAGCATTTGAGATTAATCATACATGTTACGACTCAGAATAATCATATACGTACTTGCGCAAGTGATGTGAGGGTGTGTTTTGGTTGTTTTTGTGGGGTTTTTTGTTTGTTTGTTTGGGGGTTAATTTTTTTATTTTTTTTGTTTATTTAATTTCTTTTCAGTGTCCCAGAATTCATTGTTTATGCACCACACCCAGTGTTCCATGCAATATGTGCCCTCCATAATACCCACCACCAGGCTCAACCAACCTCCCACCACCCCCCCCCCACCCCTCCAAAACCCTCAGATTGTTTTTCAGAGTCCGCAGTCTCTCATGTTTTGTCTCCCCCTCCAATTTCTGTTTGGGTTTTTTTTTTTAACTCTCTTTGACCTAAGGGGTTAGAAAGGCCATTTATGAAACTCTTCTATTTGCCTTTCTTCAGAAGGATGAAGTGTTAATTTTACCAAAGATTTATTTTCTTACAATTCTAATGCTTTAGATTTCTAACTACATTTTCTTGATTTGGGTAAAAAATAGGTAATCCCCTTTATTCTTTCAGCAGGCCTAAGAAGGGCTATAGATAAAATTCTTCAAGGGATGGGTGATTGGACCAGACAGCTTCTGATGTCTTTTCAAGCATTTAAGATTCTGTGATTGTATTAAAAATAAATGTACTTTATCAGCTTGTGCCCTGGGCTTGCCTAAATGAGAGCATAAATATATGAAGCATAACTGGAATTCATTTTATTTTATTTTATTTTAAAGATTTTATTTATTTATTTGTCAGAGAGAGAGCGAGCACAGGCAGACAGAATGGCAGGCAGAGGCAGAGGGAGAAGCAGGCTCCCTGCTGAGCAAGGAGCCCAATGTGGGACTCGATCCTAGGATGCTGGGATCATGACCTGAGCCGAAGGCAGCTACTTAAACCAACTGAGCCACCCAGGCGTCCCTGGAATTCATTTTAAATACTACTGATTATTGTGTGAGGCAGCACAAAACAAAAATTTACTTTTAATTAAAAATTAAAATTTAAAATTAAAATTAAAATTTACTCTCCTTAGATCAAGTAATTGTTTAGGATGGACTCACCATGAAGCTTCTCTGAGGATTTCACAGAGAAACTCCACTCCTGGGGCCTGTTTTCCTCAGTTCTTTGGTACCAGCTTGAAGGTACCACTGGGGCTGTAAGATGAAGCCCAGAGAGTTCCCTCATGTCTCTCCAACCTTTGAAGAGCTCTCGGTAAGGCGTAGCCTCACCCGCCATGACAGATTGTTCACATCTTCCAGTCCTGCCAATACCCAGTCTTTCTTTCCTTCAGAAGATGAATACCACATGCAGTTCTAAGGATGTGATAGGTCATAGTAGCCCAAAAAAGTGACATAAAAGAAAAGCAGCCCAGGGATCCTGGATGAAGCTGTAGGATGAAGGACATTACAGTCGTCTTATGCCTCTCAGACTTAATGTATTTACTCTGGGCTAAAGCTGATGCTGCTAGATCCATCTCAGAAGTGAGAAAGACCAAGACCCAGGTAGACACCCAACCTCATGGCCATAGGTACAAGAGATTGGACAGAGCCTTTCGTTTGAGAATCTGGAAATGAAACATAAAATTTGCAGTGGGAAGTACTCATGATAACAAAAAGAAGCAAGAACATCATGAAACATGAAATACTGAAGAAAATATTTTTGATATTTTAGGAGTTACACCAAGCCCATGTGGAGAAGGGAAAATATTTTCTTAAGTTTCCAATCTTAAAAAATGAAGATACAGCATGTAGGATTTTCCTGGCCTCATTATTTAAACACTTAAAAATCCAGACTGCGCTCAATCAGCAACATTCTATCGCACATATATTACACTATTTCTGTAGTTTGAACGTACGTTTCCAAATATTGCATTCATTTATAAGGATGTTCTTATTTATTCAGAAAGCTCTGGTGCCAAGATGGCAGGAATTCATTTATTTAACAATTCGATTTCCATGTAAAGAAAAACCAGTCAATACATTTGTGCATTCAACATGGTATTTCCTCTCCATCATCCACTAGGAAATAAATGAATCTCATTTATTGTGATAAATATGGAAGGCATCTTATATGATCTCCATCTACACATTCCTGTGTTCTCTGGGCAGTTAGACAAAAAGGAGAAGGAGCAGGAATAGGTAATTTGAGGTTTCTATATCTTCTAAAATTTGACTGTG
>RCUC01128226.1:0-41818 GCA_003697995.1 Taxidea taxus jeffersonii
TTGTACGTATCATTCAGTTACTGATCTTGCAAATTAGTCACCTGCTGGTTTGGGTTTTTCTTTGTTTGGCTCATTAAGAATACCCAAAGAAAACAATTACTGCAATTTAAAAAAAACGAGTTGTACTGGTGATGTTTATATATAAGTTGTTTGGAACTCAGAATATATTTTCTTACAGGAGCAACATTGCAGAATGTGCCTGAACTTAAGCTCAGGTAGTCCATTTAGCTCATAATGTGTTAAAATGGCAATTACATTTGTTTCAACTATGGAGAACCTACACTTACAACATTGTTTTTTCTGAAAAATATATATTTTAAGCATTGGATGACCAGAAACTCATTTTTCTATCCCTCAACCATTGTCCAGTGTCACCTACTCTTCTCTTCCCCCCCAATTTGTGGTGACCTAGTGATCCCCGGGGAGAGTAATGGGTGTGTAGATTCCTTTTTTTTTTTAAGTGAGGTTTTTAAAAAAAATTTTTAAAGATTATTTATTTATTTGACAGAGAGAGATCACAAGTAGGCAGAGAGGCAGGCAGAGAGAGGGGAAAGCAGACTCCCCACTGAGCAGAGAGCCCCATGTGGGGCTTGATCTCAGGACCCTGAGTTCATGGCCTGAGCCAAAGGCAGAGGCTTAACCCACTGAGCCACCCAGGTGCCCCAGGAGTGTAGATTCCTGTCCACATTTCTAATAGCAGCTGCTCCTGGTATGAAATGAAAAGTGATGGCTTTTATGTTGGTTCTGATGCTGCAGGCAAGTCCGTCCTGCTCAATGTTGATGTATCTGTGTGAGTAAATGTGATTTGTTCTATTGATGTCATAGAAAATCACAAGGAAACACGCATATCCCCAAGCTTCATACATTTTTGTTCACTTGCAGATGGGAGTTCCAGCCCATGAAATTCTCACCAGCACCCCTTCCCCTCAATGCAAAGAAACGTGGCTGATGAATAAGATGTCTGTGTCTTGTTCTTCTCTCTTCTAGGGCACCTTGAGTTTGCCCAGAGGGTATTGTTTATCTGCATAAGAATACTGTATTTGCCTAATGGAACCCTCGCAGTTTCCAATGCTTTATAGCTTTTGGTATTTAATAATCATGTGTTTTTGCCACTGAGAAAGAGACCTAAAGAGGTTATTAAGTTTGTGACAAAACAAAACTGAGGCTCTGGTCTGGATCCCCAGTCCAAAGCGTGTGATTTATTACCATCCGCCCCCAAGTGGAGAGTGAAGGGATTCAGGAGGCCACGAAACTAGACGCTGGCCTGACAAGTTCTTTTTAGAATCCCATTCCAAAACGCAATGCCAGAAGTTTCCCTCTTTCCTGGCTTAGGACAACTCTGAACCTAAGGAGAGTGTACTTTCTTTAACTTCATTGAAACCTTTGAGGTAGTCAGGGATTTGGCATTGAGGTTTCCAGCAAAAGTTACCCTATCGTCGTATCAGGGGATCTCTCCTTCACTTTCCTTTTTCTCCCAGTGGTGCTTTTTGCAAGGAGGTAGGAAAATGGCAGCTTTCCACAGTTACAGACTTTTTAGTGAAACATGGGGATATTCCTGAATTTTAAATGTGAGCAGATCCTCTTGGTGTTGAAATCACAGCTGTGTTATCTAATAGAGCATTTGCTGGGCGCATGGCCTCTCCTTCCCGCTAGACCTTGGGCAGCCCGCAGGAGGGGGTTATTCATCCTGAATGCCAGCTGCTTGTTGGTTTAATGGCCATATTCTTGGACCTAGGCCAGCAGAGGGTCACGAGGGTGCCCTGTGCTAGCCCACAATGCTCTGTCCCTTCTGCGCTATTTTTGGGCAGCCTTTATCGTGTGCCCACACAGCAGGTGGGTGGTCACTTTGCTTGGAGTCACAGACACATGGGGAAGGAAAGAAGTGCTCTGCTATGGTTGGTAAACAGGTGTATTAAGTGTGAAGGCTATTTGCCTTCCGAGTCAGCCACAACTCAAAGCGGAGAGGTGAGTTACATCATGGTTTTGCCCAGCTAGTTTTTTTTTCCAGGGGCTGAGTATTCAATTTATGAGAAAATCAGGGTCTCCCTCCGTGTAGAAGCACCACATGTTCCCAGACTTGAAAGTATTCTATTTTAATGGCAGAACTAATAAACGGAGGATACCCCTCATTCCTAGAATTTGAAACAAGTATTTTGATGGAGAAGACTGCAGATTCCACTTACCAATCTGTTGTTATAAGAGCCAGAAGCCCAAATTAGCAACCCAAATCTTGTTCCAACATGTATAACAAAATTAGATTTTTTTTTCCCCCTTGAGGTTGTCATAAACTCGTTTAAGAAGAGAATATGTTGGTTTGGAAGAGTCTCACACTGATTTCCCAAATGTGGCATAGGTTGTAGTCAATGAAGAGTTATTTTTTAAACCAACGTCAGCCAAGTTTTTTTTTAATTCCCAGACAAAATTTTTGTTGCTGTGGCAGAGATAGTCGATTGCGTACCCAACTGTTACTTCTACTTTCTTTCTTGCCTGGAGAACCCCACTTTTGTTCAGACATTGGGCAGCCTTGGCTCAGAAAAAAATATGGGCCCGCCCCCAGGGAAGCAATGTAATTAACATAAGTCAGTTATGGTCCTGCCATTGTCTTTTGCCAGTGACTGTTAAGATAACTGGTCAGCAGTAACCAATTCTGAGCCCAGAAATAAAGCATTTCCAAAATACAAGATGGCAGATCAGAAAAGATGAGTCCTTGATAATTTTGTTAAGCCTCTGAACGAACCTTGGACTTCTTGTCATATCAGAAAAAAAAAATTATACTTTAAAGCAACTTCCAGTAGGAAATTCTTTTACTTCACCCACAAGCAAGCTGATATAATTGCAAAGCCTGTTTTCTGATTTTTTGGTTAGTTCAACATCTACACTCTTTACACTTTCTTTGAGTCTGGCCTGTTATTACCTGAGCAGGAGATCCCTTTGAAACCCATTCCCTTAATGGTCTTCCTTTCACCAGGTCTGTCATGAAAAACAATTCTTTGAAATTGATCCAGGGTACCTGTATGAAACCTAAGTTACACGCAGAACCACGTGAAGAAACCACATAACTTCCTCCCGTCCAAGTACTAACGAGGCCCGGCCCTGCTTAGCTTCCGAGATCAGACGAGATCCGGTGCATTCAGGGCCACGTAACTTCCTAATGCCTCTTGATGCCAATCTTTTAGTCATTCATTATTCTACTTGATGGTGATTTTCTTAAACATCAGGTGATCCATAGTAGCTATTAAGTCCCAAATCAAAGGAATTGTAGAGCTTCCATAACTTCTATTATAACAACATGATTTCATTATCTGGATTTTCTTTATCACTTTGAAGATGAAGAAACTGAAGTCCCAAAGAAGAAACAGTTTTCTCTTTCGTCCCACACTATGTCCTGAAACCCAGATTCTAGCTACTCAGATGGTGCTTTTCAAAAATTGAGCATGTGGCCAGTCAATGTGAGTAGCTATCTACACATTTTCTTTTTTCTAAAAGTGCTCATTCATGGCACTGAAAGGAATAGCAAGTTTGGATCACATTAAGAAAATTAGATCTTGCATCCTATGCAGATGGAATATTCCCTCCATTCTGCCGTGGCCTTAAAGACAGGAGATGATACTAGGGAACCCAGTAGGGAAACTATGATTAGATTGTCAGCTGCATTGAGATGTATGTGTGTGCATATTAATGGAATAGCCATGGGGACAGACACATGGGGCACGAACACCCAGTGTTTCTGGAGGCAGGATCACGGAACCTTAACTCTTCCCTCGCCAGCCTTTTCCCACAGGCCAAAGTCCACTCAAAACTCTGCCTCTTTATGGGGTACCTGGGTGGCTCAGTCAGTTAAGTGTCTGCCTTCAGCTCAGGTCATGATTCCAGGGTCCCGGAATCGAGCCCCGTGTGGGTTTCTTGCTCGGTGGGGAGTCTGCTTCTCCCTCTGCCTGCTACTGTCCCTGCTTGTACTCTCTCTGTCAAATAAATAAAATATTATGAAAATCTCCACCTCTTTATGTACCCTAGGGCCTCTCTTTCAGTAGTTCTTAAACAT
Organism: Taxidea taxus jeffersonii; assembly: GCA_003697995.1. Taxonomy (NCBI): domain Eukaryota; kingdom Metazoa; phylum Chordata; class Mammalia; order Carnivora; family Mustelidae; genus Taxidea; species Taxidea taxus. The sequence goes on from RCUC01128226.1 coordinate 4,043, forward strand.
GGCTGTGTATGCCTTTGACACAATTGGTTTTTAAATGAAAAGAAAAAAATTTCAGATACAATGTGTCAGTATTTTAAGATCTCCCTTCTTCTCCCAGACTCCTACTGGAACTTGATTCCATTTATGAAAACCAGAACCAAAGCAGAAGATCAACCTTTCCAACTTACTTCCAGGTAATTCCTTTAAATGGCAGTGGATGGGAGCCCTGCCATATTATTTTAGAGGCAATTAAGCACTTGACAGAGAGGCTGAGTTTTGGAGAGAAATTTAATCATTAGGTTAGTTAGTGGGTCACACCCACTGAAGATTAAAATACAGAAGAATGTCTGCAGGAGCCATTGGAAATGCAAAATGTCGTTCCATCAATATAACAATGACAGGAAGTTAGGGAAATGAACGAACTATTACCTATAAACCCACCCTAACTCAGAAATTATTACTTTTATTTGCAATAGAGATACTGAGAAAACATTTTTTTTCCTTATGTAACTTTTCATGATATCGGCAAAGGAGAGTCATCAAACACATAGTCCTCCCATTTAGACACTTAACAGTTTCCTCTGGACTCGATTTGTTTACTTATTTATTTATTTTTTTGCAATAAAATAATAATATAAACATTTTTAAAAGGCTTCTGTTTTCTGGTATCACATGTGAAGTTCCGACTCTCACTGGTTTCTAGTCTCCAAAGTAACTTCTTAAATGGTTGGGGCAAATGAGGCCTGGGGCTTTTTAAGACTTTTTAAGACTTGATGCCTTCACCATCTCACCGTTATGATGTTATGGGTGGTGGGTTAGGAAACGCTGAGGGAGGAGCTTGAGGAAGGAAGAAGGGCCAGCAGCTGGGAAGAGGCACAAGGAGCAGGGAAGGATTGCGAGATTGGGTCCACGCCCCACAGAGAGGCAGACATTCCTTCAGTCGCAGTTTTAGCTCCATCCGGGCCCTGGAAATCCAATCTGTGGAGGACTGCTAACCCCAGGCCAGGGTCGGCCACCGCCACCGTGCAGCTATCCCTGCCAAGCTGTCCCTTGCCTCATTCAGGACTGCAGAGTCCTGGAGGCCCCGGGTGTTCCCAGTTTCAAACACAAGGTCTAGCCTATAAATACTTATTGATGATTATTGTCTAGAAGACTGCTGCCTTCTTCTTTTTTTAAAATTTTATCCATTTATTTGACAGAGATCACAAGTAGACAGAGAGGCAGGCAGAGAGAGAGGAGGAAGCAGGCTCCCTGCTGAGCAGAGAGCCCCATGCGGGGCTCAATCCCAGGACCCTGAGATCATGACCTGAGCCGAAGGCAGAGGCTTAACCCACTGAGCCACCCAGGCGCCTCTACCTTCTTCTTCTTTTTTCAAATCAGGACACAGAAGGATGAGAAATTGACAGATGTACTGACTTCCCAGCCTTAGCCCTAGTAGCATTAAAAACCATCTTTTTGGTTTTATTTTTGATGAACGTAGACAAAAGTCTTCTTAATAAGCAATCAGATCTTCGCCGATACCCGTTTCAGCTGAGGGACTGGGCGAACATCTTATGCCAGATTCCCATCTTCTGCCAGATTCCCGTGTGATTAATCTTGGTCACAGAATCCACAGAGCTATTTCCATCATCCAAGAGAATGGTACGTAGTCGGGCACTTTGTTCCCACCAGTCTTCTAACTCTTTATTTCCAGTACAGCTGATCTTTCTTTGACAGAAATCAAAGCATATAGCTCAAGGACCTAATCACAGAAAGGCTAAGAAATTGAAGCCCAGGAGATTTGTATGAACTTTTCTCTTTTAATAAGATTACCTTATATGACTCTGCAAAGTACAGTAGAACTGAATGTATCTATTCCTCATAAATTTGAAATTTGTGAAAATGCCTTATATCCTTTAGATTGCCATCTGCTTGCGTCATCAAAGAACAGGTTTCCCGAATGAACTTTAAAAGCTATATAAGCTCTCAGGAGGATAGTTAATCTATTTAAATGTTAAAATTTATTTTTCAACTTTTTTTTTTTGCTTACCAAAAAATGTCCTCCCTTTCGTCAATGGTACTTTGTAGAAGTACCATTTATAGAGCGATTTTCTCTCCGCTCCAAACCCACCTTCTAGAACTGCTTTGTGATACTGCAGCTGGTACTCTAGGGACCCTATTTCTGCTTTGCCATCTGGCTCCCTGATAGGCCTTCCCGGGATGAGTGTAGGGGGGTGCCAGAGAGTTAGAGGAGGAGGGGAACTTGCCTCTTCTTGCTTGCTTCCTCTCAGCACCACCCTGAGCTTTTCTTCTTGAGTCTGGCAGTGCCGGTTTATTTCAGTAGCAGCATCTGGATTCACTTTACCATTTCCCAACACTCGTTGGCCTCATTGTGCTCCCTCACCACCAGCACCAGGGAGGCCCTTCTCAGGTTTTCCCATTCTAATAATTTTCATCTCTTCCCTTTTTTTCCTTTGGCCTAGGGAATAGTAATTGTTTATTGCAGTTGCTACCTCTGTGAGTCCCTTGTGTTCTTTTTTCTCTCCCTCCTTTAGTTCTGCAACACCTAGTTAACAATTCTTTATTAAATTGTCTAAAAGAACTGCTGTCATTTCTCTCTCTTGATTGGACCCTGGCTGACACAGATCATGAAGATTATGTGTTTGGAGACAATACAAATATTTTAAGTAAATTCTTTCATCCATACTTTCTCACCTTTTAAAATTTCCACCAAAGTTGTCTGAATTGGTGACCTGTTCTGGGAGCCATATTTCCCCCCTCTAGAATAATCTATTTACCAGTCTTGATGCTAACACTTCAAGACTTAAATTTTTTTTTTACAAATCCACATTTTCAGCAAGTGTGAGTTGATGTTGTTCTATGTTGTCCTGTCCTCTGACACCCCAGAAAGAGGGCATGACTTGGAACTGGAGTATCCAAGCCCCAGTCTTGTGACATGTTCCAACCACAGGAGGGGGCAACACAGGACACTATAAGAATCATCAGCCCCAGGAATCTGATGATCCCGACCTTTCTTGCTCTTAGTAGGGGGAGGGGAACCCCCACTGGGGACGACAGAATAGATTTAAGTATTCTTTTCAACATTGCTCAGCATGAGTGCCAATGGGTTTTGGGGCCAGATGCTTTGGTTTGAAGTTGGCTATTCTGAGGTCAGAGGAAAATTTCTCCCTTGGGAACTGTGCTAAGAGGGGGTTCTTGTTGCAATTACTCATTGAATAGATACTTCTGCTTCTCTATCAGATTTCTTTTTGGTCATTATGGAACAGAGCAGAAGTTTTTAATTTTACTGAAACCTAACAGTTTTTTATTTCACAGATCATGCTTTTGGTGTTGTATCTAAAAACTCATTGCGAAACTCAAAGACATGCAGATTTTCCCCCCATGATTTCTTCTAGAAGTTTTATGGTATTGTGTTTTATCTTTAGGTCTATGATCCATTTTGAGTTAATTTTTGAGAAAGGTGTAAGGTGTCTAGATTTGTGGGTTTTTTTTTTATTTGCATATGAACATGCAATTATTCTAGCACCATTTGTTGCAAAGACTATCCTTTCTCTATTGAGTTACCTTCACTCCTTTTTCAAATATTAGCTGACTGTATTTGTTGGGTCTATTTCTGAGATCTTTATTCCGATCCAGGTTCACTCATTTTTTTCAGATACTGTTTAGTAAGCACCTTCTAGAGAGGGCATTCTGCTTAGGCACAAAGAGGAAGACAAAGTCCCTGCTCTTATGTATCTCAGTCCTGATAATCAACACAGTAGTTCACAGTAGAGTTGGCAAATGACACAATGGCAGTACACACAGAATACTAAGAGATCCCAGCATCTCTTCCAGCTCTATCATGACTGTTCCCACCCGGGTCCCAGACACTGTCATTTTTAACCTAGATTTGTAAAGTCCCCTTCTAACTAAATTGTCTGATTCCATGCTTGCCTTTCCTTTGTTTTTGGTTTATTTTTAAAGATTTATTTATTTATTTGAGAGAGAGCGAGCGAGCAGGAAGAGGGGCTGAGGGAGAGGGACAGGGAAGAATCTCAAGCAGACTCTCTGCAAAGCATGGAGCCCGATGTGGGGCTCGATCTCACAACCCTGAGATTCTGACCTGAGCCGAAACCAAGATTCAGATGCTTAACCCGCTGAGCCATCTGGTACTCCTTGCCTTTCCTTTAAAAGAAAGTGGAATTCTGTCATTGCTTTACCCAAAATCTCCAGGGGACTCCCTTCTACCTTAGAGTAAAAGTCAAAGTCCTCACTTCACCTTCATGAGCTAGGTGCCAAGTGCTCCTGACCTCATCCCCCATTTTCACCTCATCATTCTGTTCTGGCCCCTCTGGCCTCGCTGGTCTGCAGAGGCACCAGGCACTCTGGTCTCAGGGCTTTGCACCTGCTTTGCTCCCTGCTCAGAATAATCTTGCCAGAAAGCTACATTCCCTCTATTTCCTAATCCCATCAAAGTGTGACACAATCTACAACACCAGGACTCATTACCTGCTTGTATTTCACTTCTTCTTTGTCTTCCTCATCTTCTCCTTCCTCTTCCTCTGCCTCCTCCTACTTCTTTTAAAACTCTCTCTCCCAAGTAAATTCCACGAGATTATGGAACATTGTTTCTCCCCTTCTTTCCTCCTCCTCTTCTCCCCCCCACCCTAGTGTCCAGAATAATGCTTGGAATATGGTAGGAACTTGTCAAATATTTATGGAATGAAGGAATGAAGCTATGGAAAATAAATGGAGATACTTTGGGGGTAATCTTGGCAAACCATCAACTTCTCAAGGAAAGAGGGGTTTATGAAGCCATCATTGATTCTCAGTGCATGGGCATGAAATACATGTTTAATAAATAGGTAAAAACCAATATATTCAAATAGCTACTTTGTGGATGAGAGTACTGAGACACAAAGCTTGGAAAGATTTCTTAAGCTCATGTACCCCAGGAGAGGCACATGTGACCTCTAAGACTGTACTAATACGTATACTTTCATTTCACTCTTAAAAAACTATAATCTCGGGGCACCTGGGTGGCTCAGTGGGGCTTTAAAGCCTCTGCCTTTGGCTCAGGTCATGATCCCAGGGTCCTGGGATCCAGCCCCGAATAGGACTCTCTGCTCAGCGGGGAGCCTGCTTCCCCTTCTTTCTCTCTGCCTGCCTCTCTGCCTACTTGTGATCTTTGTCTGTCAAATAAATAAATAAAATCTTTAAAAAAAAACAAAAAAACTGTAATCTCTAAAGCAAGATGGACTTATTGGGTCAATGGGATTATTTAGAAGTCAGGAGGAGGTTTCATGGATTAGAATATTTCTTAGTAGGATTTTGAAAGAAGGGAGCCTCAATTAAAAGACACAGAAAAGAGTTCTTCTCTCTCCCAGATCCCATACCTTGGCTGAGCTGTCTGCTAATTCAGGAGCACGCTCGAGAGGATCCTGACAGCAGCCTTGACAAGGGGCTGTGGTGAACTTTGTTTGCTTGCTAGCCCAGGCCATGGAGGGTAAGGGCTGAATGGACTTACCATCCCAACAAGACCCTCTTTCATTTGCATCAAAAGAAAAATGCTGGAGGATTAGGAACACTTGAGGTACCTAAGATGAGGAAGCAATTTTCTCTGGCAGGGGCTCTTCTCAGGGAACACAAGAGCTTACCTCGACAAATCTGTCCTTTTCAGGCTCTTTCTCAGGGTGTCTCTTGGACTCCAGCCAGAGAGCCCTATTGCAGCACAGCTCTTCCAGAACAAAGTAGAAAAGGATGAGGTATAGCTAACTCTGCACTCCTTGCTCTCTAGTATAGGGGTACGTAATGGGGGTGGGATGTCTGCCTCAGTACCTCACCCTAGGTTCAAGAGCAAGTTGTTGTCGAGCTGCTTTAATAATGTCACCAATGTCCTCGTTGGTGCTTGTGGAGATAAATGCATGTGGTCACGTCCAAAGTCTCCATCAAATGGCATTTATAACTTTTCCTTGTTTGTATTAACTGTTTTGCTGGTAACTTCTCCCATCAGAGAACACATAATACTGACTTGTCTTTCAAGATTTATATAACTGATTCCATATGCTTTGACAATTCTATCACATTTTTAGACAGTTACATAAGATATTTTTTTTCTCATGGGAAAGTTGAGGGCTGTCTTGTGAGTAATGTAAAAGGTTAGAAAGTCAAACAACAAACTTTAAGCCTTCTTATCAAAACTGGTCTAGGAAGAAATGAGAGAGATTCTTAATGTGATGCCCCACAGAGTAAGAAATACTGGGGATTTTTTGTTTGGTTGGTTGTTTTTTTTCTTTTTTTTTGGTTCAACACTGCTGTTTGTTTTGTTTGTTTGTTTATCGTCTATCTGTAAACCACCAATATGTTTTGAATATGCTCTGAGTTTTCTCTTTAAATTTTCTACACTTACCACTCTTCAGTGTAGTTGACTGAAAATTTAATTTTGGAATTTCAGGCACTTGTACAACTGAGCAAGAATAGAACATTTTTAAAATTAATGTTTTGTAATTTTGTACTTTTATATGTGTTACAAGAGAAAAACTCTTCTTCTTAGGAGAAACATCACAACAGCAAACCTCCTCATCCAGAATCTGTACTCAGGACCTCTTCAACCAGTCAACTGCTCTTCAAGAATTTCATGGCTTTTGGTGGTATGTGATTGTTTATTCTGGTCTCTATTTTCTTTCTTTCTCTTTTTTCTTTGTTATTTCCTTCCTCTGCTAAATTTCAGCCAAGTTTCTTCTGTTTTTAGTTTCTAGTTTTTCCAGTTCCTAGGCATCATGTTGTTTAACTTTTTTCTTAATATATGTATTTATAGCACAAATTTCACTTGAACATCTGCTTTTGCTGCAAAACCCGTAGGTTTTGGAATATTGTATTTTCTTTCTCTCTTGTTTTGAGACATATTTTGATCTACTATTTGATCTCTTATTGGCCCATTGCTTGTGCAGTATTATGTTATTTAATATTTCCATTTTAAGTATTTAAAATATGCATTGTAGATTTCCCAGCTTTGTTTTATGGTTGATCCTTAGTTTTGCACCATTGTGGTTGAAAAATATACCCACTATGACTTTAGTCTTCTTAAATTTGTAGTGTTTGTTATGTCTCTTTTTATTTGATTTAACCAGGGGATTCTTCTGAATATACCTGAAGAAAATGTGTATTCTATTTTTCTTGGATGGAATGTGTTATACATATCTTTTAGAACCATGTATTTGGAAGTATGCTTCAAGTGAAAACTGTTCTTGTTGGAAAAAAAAACTTTACCTGAGGGTACTCTTTTAACAAAAGCCTATCAGTGGGGAAGTGGGGGCGGGGGCGGGGGGGGGGCGGTGAGGTGGGGGGGCAGTAAAGTAGGTGAAAGGGATTAAGAGTACACTTATAATGATGAACACTAAATAATGTATAGAATTGTTGAATCACTATATATTGCACACCTGCAACTAACATAACACTATAGGTTAACTATTTTGGAATTAAAATGAGAAACTTAATTTTAAAAAAGTGCAAGAAAGAACAATAAAAAAAGAGGGTTTTGGAGATGGAAAGAGAGACTTAATTTTCACTCAGCTGGGTGTGACTGGCAACTTTGGATTTTTCTTTGCATATGGATACATTTTCTTGTACTCACAATGAGAAAAAAAATAAGGCTGGAACTCTTTTTATTCCCTCTGAGCTTTCTTCTCTCTCTTTCCCTCCTCCATTTGGCTAAAGGAACAAAGATGAATGTAAATGGTTATTAAATAATCACTTGTTACAAATAACTGATTAGGATTTGGGCTATGTCAACAGTTGAAGCTTGCCAGTCTCTTGGCAGAGCTCTGATCACGTTAGGTTTTGGATAATCAATTTATTCTAACACAAACCATATTGGATGATTGAGATTTTATGCCTTTGTATTTCTTTTAAACAGCCTTCTGAACCAAATGCTTATTATTCTGAAATGCAGCCAGATTCTGGCCACCACAGGAGTCCAGTGTTAAGATGGAACTCCTAATACTTTAGCTCTTTTCTTGGCTTACATCTAACACTTAGGAACTTGAACAGAAAAATTATGTTTCTGATTTTCTTTCTTATCTCCTGATTATTCAAGTTTCATTAGGCAAGTGATGATAACCTTTTAATTAATTAAATTTAATTTAATTTAAAAAGGTAACTTTTCCTGCAATAAAACCTTCCTCTTCTTGCTTTGCTTTGCCTAAATTTTAAAGAAACAATGAGTACCCCAAATTTTAATATTCTAATCCTGTAATAAACAGCCACGATGGAGTGGGTGGAAGTCCACAGAAGGGTGCAGAGAGGGGTTTCTGGGAAGACGTCACACAAAGTGACTAGCAGTTGTGCAGTGGATTGAAAGACAATTAAGCTGAGGGGTGGAACATAGGCCCCATTGGGAATGGGGCTGTAACAGAACCATGTTCTAGGGGCTATCTGATGATGGTGTCAACAAGCCAAATACTTTGAGATATGGGGTTGGCAGAAGAAAGACACTTCAGATCAGCACCTGTGGATAAGATGGAGCAGCAGCTAAGATTTGAGCAGAGATGGCAAATTGAGATGCCTTGTGGGGAGTGGGCAGGTGGCCGACATGCAGGAATGCTATTAATAACATTCAGCAGCTGATATGGTACCAACCGTTCGCCATCGGGAGAGATGCCGGCCATGGACGTGGAGCAGATCCAATAGCAGGGAACCTTGTGACACCTGGCATTTCTCCTTTATTTCTTGGATCTTGGAGAGATCTGAAGGATCTTTGGAGGGGGTCTGGGACAGCTGGAGAGGCAGGAAAACATTTGGAAGGCACAGAATAGTACTGATTTACCAAACAATTTAAAGTATTTCACTAGTCTAACTCATTTAACTAAACTGTACTGGTGGATTATCAGCCCTTCCACATGGGCAAAGTGGACTGCATGGAGGGACAAGGAAGTGGAGCCAACTGTAGTAAGTCTGAGCAGGCATGTGTAATTAGCTGAGTCCACTAGATTTTTCGTTCAGTGAACATCTTTTTAAAAACTACTCTTTAACTCTGTGTGGCTGAAACCAAACACACTTGCAGGGTGATCGTGGGCATTTGTCTTCATGGGAGACTTCGTATTCAGGTTTTTATCTGAGTATCTGATGCATTATAACACCCATGTCTCAGGTGAGAAACCTCAGCTGTTTTTGACCTCTTCATTCATTCATTTCTCCTTTCCTTCATGTATTTATTCAACATTACTGAAGATTCTTTTGTTCTCCATATTTTGTCCCTTCTTTCCTGATACCTTTCTTAGACTCTCCATCTCCATCTTCCAACTAAGCTCCCAGAATAGTACCTGAGCCTGTCTTTTCTGTACTTTAACCTCCTATGATAATCCTCAGATGCATTTTCTTTTTGACTTACCTATTTAACATTTATTGGATACCTTCCATGTCCCAGACACCATACTAGGTGCTGATATAAAAGACTATAAGGGTCTTTTCTTATTCCCCTTAAGGAGCTTTTGGTCCAACTCAACCCACTGACAAAGTGTTATTGATATTCTGGTTGACATCAGCTTACTCAGTCCTTAGAGATGATGATTAAATGGCCTCTCTTTTTTGTTTCCCAATCCCTGCTCCTCATGCTGCCCTAGTGGTTTCCTCAGCATCTCACTCCAGGACCTAGTTCTTGGTCTGTGTTTTCTTCACACCCTGCCCTCCTGAGCCTTCATGGTCATCTCAGGTCTCCATGGTACCAGGAAGACTTTCAGCAGCCTAGTTCATCAAGGGCCGGGGCTCTGAGCAGCTGCCAAGATCATACTTCATTTGGGGGAGTTTTGTGCCCTTTGCCTGTGGGTGTTATATAATGTTACCAAGTTTCCTAAAAGTTTGATGCAATGCAAAATACCACATGCATGGTAGAAGGAGGCTGCTTGACAAAAAGGAGTAAACATGTCAGACTGACTTAGCAGAGGGAATTAGGGAGGGGGTGGGAAGGAAAGGAGGACAAGTGCACTTTTTTTTTTTTTTTTAAAAGAGGGAAAGATTCCCTCATCTAAACTTCCAAGAGGGCATGAACAGTGGTGAGTTCTGAAAGCAACACTGTGTAGGCCAGAACATAAAGGCCAGTCTGGTGGGATGCCTTGAGTCCCTTTCAAAGTTGTTGTCTCCTCAGTTTGCTACCATGCCTGCAGTGAGCTGAGCAGAGAAGACACTGGGGAAGGTTAAACACAAGTGGATGAGACTTCTCCATATCTTCTGCTCAGAGTTGTATGGTCAAGCCTGTGTATGTGTACATGGGAGCCTGCCAGGATAACTGACCTGGTCCTGCTGTCTTTCAAGGATTCGTGTGGGAGAAGGGCCATGTCAGCTTTCAGGGATCTGCCCACTTCCACTCAAGAATATTACTGCTACTGTGTTGAATTATGTCCCCCCCACAAAACGATGTGTTGGAGCCCTCACCCCCAGTACCTCAGAATGTGTGACCTTACTTAGAGTCTTTACAGATTTAGTCAAGTTAAAAGAAGGTTATTAGGGTTGGCCTAATCCAATAACTAATGTTCTTATAAAAAGGGGAAATTTGGACATGAGACAGACACACAGAGGGAAAGCAATATGAAAACACACAAGGAGAAGACAGCCAGAAGAGCCAAGCAATGCATCAAGGTGTCAAAGAACACCAAAGATTATTGGCAAACACCTGAAGCTAAAAGAAGCCAGGAAGGATTCTCTTCTAGAGCTGTCAGAGAGCGCGTGGTCCTGCCAAAACCTTGGTTATGGACTTGCCTCCAAAACGTGGGGCAATACATTTCTGTTGTTTCAGGCTACTCAGGTTTTGGTATGGCAGCCCTGGGAAACAGATCGTTTTTCTTAATTTGTCGAGAGTGCCACAGCAGACATGCCTATGGCCTACCACAAGCCATATTAAAAAACGATAAGCTGCTTCTGCTTACAGCATGGAGAACACCACTGGGCTTTACAGATACATTTGCACACAGTGGTAGTGTTTATCTATGGGCTAATAACATGTAGTACCTTCTTTGTTGTTCTAGAAATGCAGTAATACAGTACCTACTAGCCTACAGAATGGGAAAAGATGTTTGCAAATGTCTTATCAGATAAAGGGCTAGTATCCACTATCTATAAAGAACTTATCAAACTCAACACCCAAAGAACAAATAATCTAATCAAGAAATGGACAGAAGACAGGAACAGAGATTTCTCTAAGGAAGACATACAAGGGGTGACTGGGTGGCTCAGTAGGTTAAGGCCTCTGCCTTGAGCTCAGGTCGTGATCCCAGGGTCCTGGGATCGAGCCCCATATCGGGCTCTCTGCTCATCAGGGAGCCTGCTTCCCCCTCTCTTTCTGCCGGTCTCTCTGCCTACTTGTGATCTCTGTCTGTCCAATAAATAAATAAAAATCTTTTTAAAAAAGTATAAAGGAATTTAAAAATTATAAAAAAAAAGAAAATGAGAAATGAAAAAAAAAAAAGAAGACATACAAATGGCCAACAGACACATGAAAAAAAATGTTCAACATCACTCAGCATCAGCAAAATATAAATCAAAACCACAATGAGATACCAACTCACACCAGTCAGAATGGCTAAAATTAACAAGTCAGGAAATGGCAGGTGTTGTCAAGGATGTGGAGTAAGGGGAACCCTCCTACACTGTTGGTGGGAATGCAAGCTGGTACAGTCACTCTGGAAAACAGTATGGAGTTTCCTCAGAAAGCTGAAAATAAGCTATCCTAAGACCCAGCAACTGCATTACTAGGTATTTACCCCAAATATACAAATGTATTGATCCGAAGGGGCACTTGCACCCCAATGTTATAGCAGCAATGTCCACAAGAGCCAAACTATGGAAAAAGACCAGATGTCCATCAACAGATGAATGGATAAAGAAGATGTGGTGTACATACATACACTGGAATACTACTCAGCCATCAAAAAATGAAATCTTGCCATTTGCAATGACATGGGTAGAACTAGAGGGTATTATGCTGAGCAAAGTCAGTCAGTCAGAGAAAGACATCATCATATGATCTTACTCAAATGTGGAATTTAAGAAGCAAAACAGAGGAGCATAAGGGAAGAGAGGAAAGAGTAAAACAAGATGAAATCAGAGAGACAAACCATAAGAGACTCTTAAGCATAGGAAACAAACTGAGGGTTGCTGGAGGGGAAGCTGGGGGGATGGTGTGACTGGGTGATGGACATTAAGGAGGGCACGTGATGTAATTAGCACTGGGTGTTATACAAGACTGATGAATCACTGAACTCCACCTCTGAAACTAATAATGCACTATATGTTAATTAATTGAATTTAAATTTAAAAAATAAAATTTTAATTAAATTATTAAATTAAAAATTTAGTTCCTTAGGCACATGAGCCATATATCAAGAGTACTCAGTAGTCATGTAGTTAGTAGCTACATGATGCAGAATATGGATGCAGAACATGTTCATCACTGCAGAAAGTTCTATTGGATAACACTGCTCAGCTGAATGTTCTGGTGAACAGAGAGATAACTTATGCCTAAGACATAGAAGGAAGGAAGGAAAGAAGGAAGGAAGGAAGGAAATAAAGATGGAAAGACAGACAAAGGAAAAAGAAGCCAATATAGTTAACTTAATCCTGAAACTGTACTCTGATAGTTCTAAAAGGGATGCTATAATGTTGAAATATTTTAGAGGTGGGAGGATGAATCTCAATACTCACTGAACAGAGGGCCAGAATGCCAGCAAATTGAGAGTTAGGTTGATTGAACGTTAAATAAATCAGTGTTTGCTGTCTCAACTATGGCCCAAGTACAAAATTTAACCAAGTCTGGGGAATAATTTAGAAACATTTAAAGTCATTAGGATCATTAGATCTGACTTGAGCAAAGCAAAATAAACAACCCTCCTGGCTTGATTTGGAACCAGTTCTTCTGTGCCTTCTAAATCAAAGCTAAATCCTCTGAGTTTAAATATATTACAACTATTTTTCTTGGTTTGGATGTGTGTATCCAAACTTCCATGTTTTTTTTCAGTGTTTGTTCCACTGTTTTCTGTACTCTAATTACTCACCATCTCAGAGCCGTTAAGACTGTAAAGGACCAAAGAGTCTAGTTTGCCTCTGCCGCAAGTCTAGAAGCCAACGGAACAGACCATCTGTGTCTTTGTGTTCTAGGTCCCATCTTTCATGCGAAAGTCATCAGCCCACGAGTGTACTTCGACTTTACCACCGTGATTTCTTGTGCTCCCTCAGTTTTCATAATGGAATTTTTACATTCCTTCCAAACCTTTGGGTCAGAGTGACATTTAATTTGCCCCTCTGAATACTTTGCTGCAATTTTCTTTGTCTGTCCTGCAGGGAGAGAGACTAAATTTCCTTTTTTATTGTGGTTAGGGGTTCACCAAAGAACAATGGCAGGAATGTGGCTCTGAATTCTTAAATTGTGGATAGCTAAATAATACTTTACAGACAAAGAGGACTCCAAAAAATTCTTAGCTGACTGGTTCGCTTAAAAAGATTAACACTCTTCTTTAAAAAAATAACTTGGTCCATATTTAAGAGATGTGTGGTGCTCTGAGAAATACATTGCCAGAGAAGGACTTTCCTTACCAAGGTCAGCCATCTGAATACATGATTACGAGATTATTGTATCAACTAAGAGCAGAGATGAGTAAATAAAACAAGAGAAATATTTAATAGGAGAACATTTTCCATGTTGAGAATAGAGGCATTCTACCACATTTTTGGTACAGGTTTCTATCCTTCTTCCGATATGGATGATACATGTCCTTTCTCATTTTAAGAAATTCAGCAAGTGGGAGTGCCTGGGTGGCTTAGTAGGTTGAGTGTCTGACTCTTGATTTCGGCTCAAGTCATGATCTTGGGGTCATGCAAATCAAGCCTCACACTGGGCTCTGTGCTGAGCAGGGAACCCCCCTTAGGATTCTCTTTCTCCCTCCTATGAAAAGATTCAGAACATTTTTAGAAAAATAGCTAGTATTGAGGAAAAAAATTCCAAATTACCAAAGGGAAAACACACACACACACACACACACACACACACACACACACACACACACAAGATTTCTTTGAATAATGAGATTTGGCAGACATCTCTGTTCTGGTCTTATGCAAATTAATTTTTTTTTTCCACTTGGGTTCTGAACGCTTCAGGATTCACTCATGCCGGTTTACAATGGGCTGCTTTTTCTCTTCATCAAGCTTCTTACTGTAAGTTATAGATGATTCTCAGTCTTTACTCCCAAATTTGTAGCTCTAGGCCAGACCTCTTTCTTGGACTCCAGACCCACATACCCAGTCATCCAGGCAGATCCCCCACTTGATGGTTTATGGACATCTGAGACTCAGTGTCCAAAACTGTCCCTCAACCCCAGAGCGGTTCTACTGATAGTCTTCCCTCGGTCAGTATCTGGTAATTTCAAAATTCCATTTGCTTAGGTCAAAACCTAAAAATCACCGAAATCAAAATAACTCCTTTATTTCACATCCCACATCTACCACATCAAGAGAGCCTCTTTTAAAATATCTCCAGAATCTGATCACCACGTCTCACCATCCCCACCGCCACCATCAGCCGCTGTGATCTCCCCCTTGATGACTGCAGGAGCGTCTGGGGTTTCTCTGCTTCCCTCCTTTCCAGGTATAGTTTCCTGACAGCAGCCTGAGTGTAGACCCCCTTGCAGGGTTCTGAGTGGAGGAGTGATAAGATCTGACTTATGTTTTTATTTTTTTTTTATTTTTAAAGATTTTATTTATTTTTTTGACAGAGAGAGCTCACAAGTAGGCAGAGAGGCAGGCAGAGAGAGAGGAGGAAGCAGGCTCCCCGCCGAGCAGAGAGCCCGAAGCGGGGCTCGATCCCAGGACCTTGAGATCATGACCTGAGCCGAAGACAGTGGCTTTAACCCACTGAGCCACCCAGGTGGCCCCTGACTTATGTTTTTAAACAATCTCCTTCCTTAAGTATCACTCAGCTAGGCCTACAGTAAACACCCAATTTAAAATGACAAGTTACCAGCATTATTTACACTAGCCAAGATATGGAAACAACCCAAGTGTCCATTGACAACTGAATGGATAAAGAAATGGGGTATATATATGCAATGGCATGTCGTGCAGTCATAAAAAAGGAAGACATTCGGCCATTTGCCACAACCTGGGTAGATCTTGAGGGCATTATGCTAAGTGTAATAAGTCAGACAAAGACAAATAGTGTGTGATCTCTCTTATATGTAAAAACTAAGGAAAAAAAAACTCAGAAAAAGAGAATGTATTTATGGTTACCAAAGCAGGGGGATTGGATGAGGTGGTCAAAAGGTACAAACTCCTGGTTATAGGGTGAAGAAACACTAGGGATGTAATGTACAACATGATGACTATAGTTATGTATAGCATAACCGTATTGTAGCATAGTAGTATCATAGTATAGTATAGTATAACTATACTAGAGTAAATATATATAGTATATAGAGTAGTATATTATACTATAGTATAACTATATTGTATATATGTATATTTTATATTATTTTATTTTTTAAAATTATTTATTTATTTATTTATTTTTTAAAGATTTTATTTATTTATTTGTCAGAGAGAGAAGGAGAGAGAGCGAAAGAGCACAGGCAGACAGAGAGGCAGGCAGAGGCAGACGGAGAAGCAGGCTCCCTGCCGAGCAAGGAGCCCGATGTGGGACTAGATCCCAGGATGCTGGGATCATGACCTGAGCCGAAGGCAGCAGCTTAACCAACTGAGACACCCAGGTGTCCCTATTTATTTATTTGACAGAGACACAGTGAGAGAGGGAACATAAGCAGGAGGAGTGGGAGAAGGAGAAACAGGCTTCCCACTAAGCAGGGAGCCTGAGGCGGGGCTCCACGCCAGGACCCTGGGATCATAACCTGAGCTGAAGGCAGACGCTTAATGACTGAGCCACCCCGGTGCCCCTGTATGATATATTTTAAAGTTGTTAAGAGAGTAGATCCTAAGAGTTCTCATGACAAGGAAAAAAATTCTTTCTCTTTATCTCTCTCTTTTTAGAATTGAAATATTTCTTTCCTTTTTTTCATTTTCTTTCTTTCTTTCTTTCTTTTTTTTTTTTTTTGGTTATCTATGAGATGATGGATGTTAACTAAACTTACTATGGTCATCATTTCACAATATATTAACATTTTGTACACCTTAAACATAGTGTTTTATGTCAATTTTATTGAGATATAGAATTACACACTACCCTCCCTTGGCATTCTCAGTGACCTTAGCTCAATCAATTTCTCATTGTACTAATCACTTTTTATCATATTATATAATTTCCCTGTTTATCATGTATATTGTTTGTCGCTCATCCAAACCGTCCCTCTCCCTGTCCCAGTAGAATGTAAGCTACAGGAAGGCAGATACCTGGTTTGTTCCCTGATATATCCTAAGTTTTGAAACTATACGTGGTAACTTGTAGGCATTCAATAAATACTTGCTGAATGTAAAGACAATTTTCTTTGTAATCCACCCGGGAATCTTCAACCCTGCTCAGTGAGATCTACATTTCCCCACCTACTCTTAGATAAGTTCTTTATCAGGTCCCATAGCTTTTCCAGTTAGATAATGGGAAGGCTGTGGGACAATTCCTGTCAGAGGGAGAGTCTTATTTCAGTGCTGCAAATGACCCATTTCTGTGTGATACATGTAATTTGGACTTTCAGTCAAATTAAAAGTGTTTCCTTCTTACTGGGGCACCTGAGTGGCTCAGTTGGTTAAGCATCTGACTCTTGATTTTGGCTCCAGGTAATGATCTCAGGGTCTTGAGATCCAGCCCTGTGATGGGCCCTGTGCTCAGTGCAGGCTTCTTGTCTCTCTCCCTTCTCCTCTGTCTCTTCCCCCCTCTTCCTCACTTGCTCTCTCTCTCAAATGAATGAATGAATGAATGATCTTAAAAAAAAAACAACAAAAAAACTGTTTCCCTCTTGCCAGTTCCTGGATCCTGCAATGGGAAGGGGATCATGGATGCTTCTATTCCACATCTGCACCTTGTTCTACTTTTCCAACCTCTGCACACTAGTCCAGACTCTGACTCCTGAAATGAGAAGAAGGAATTAAGGCAATGCACAGTATTCAGAGATCGGTATTTTTAACCATCTGCCCCTGGTGTTCATGATGCTTGACAAATGTATCTTTGGGATATATTTGTGGTCTTTTCTTGGGATGCATTTTGTGGGTTTCTAGGAAACTCTCACTGGGATCCTCTAATGACCACTTCTGTGATGTGGGATATGGCTGGCCACTTAACAGTGCAAACACTCAGGCCCTGGGCATTGGGGCTTCTACTTCACAAGACCCTCTGGTAAACTTCTTGAGCAAGATCTCTTTGAAGATGGCTCCAGTCTGGTTCCCACAAGGACCATATAGGGTTCCTGTGAACCTCTCCAACATCCTTGCCTGTGTAAAAGTGCAGTTTGCTTTCCATGCTGCCTCTTCCTCTAAATGCTGCTCTTTTCAGTTGAGTCAGCATTTGTCCATCGAGTGGTTCCTTCACTAGGAACTCTCTCACTAGGTCTCAAAGTGGGAGTTAAAACACCCTTTTTTCTTTCCCTTGGTGGAAGAGACAGGATAAGGGAGTGGATGCAGAGCAAAGTGACAGCTTCCCCAGAGAAATTCTTATTCTCAGCCTTTTCAACTCCAACCCTGTTGCATCTTCAAGATTGGTGATAGATTAGGGATTGACAAATGGATGTCTGGGTATCTTCTTTGCCAAGTTTTATGGGGGCTACAGGATCCACTATTGTGTTACTAGCTTATGGGAGAATAAACAGAATGAGCCACAGTTCAGCATGTTCTTACAATTTTAAAATAACAAAGAAATGAGTTGGTGTTGTCAGGATGTCCCCTGATTCAGTCTGGCTCCCACATGCGTGTCCTTCTCGTCTTGGAGCCTTCCTGTGCCTGGCTCCCCCTCCATTTCAGGGTTAATCTTAGATATAGCTTCCCACAGAGGCCTGCCCAGCCTAAAGCAGACTCCTGTTGTACTCTCTCAGGTTCCTCTTTATTTCCTTCATGTATTTATTACAGTTTGTAATTGCATATGTATTGAAGTGATTAATTTCTGTCTCCTGTATCAGACTATGAGCTCTAGGAGATCAGGGTGCTTGGTTCATAGCAGCCTTGTTGGAGTCCAGGACAGAACTGAGCACACGGCTCCTGCTCAGAAATGTTAGGGGATCCTACACTGTAATTTACTGCCACACTGTCTGGTAGGGGTGTTGGCTCCGCTGTTGACTAGCTGTGCACCCTTGGGGAAGTTCTTTCCCTCGGCTGTAAGTTTGGGACAACAATAGTACCAATTGCTAGGTAATTTTATATGAATTAATATAAATATGGAATTTTGAAGAGGGCCTGGAACATAGCAAGTACTTTAGAGGTGCTTGTAACGGTTATTAACTGCACATGGGCGAAGCATTGTCTAAATGGTAGGTGAAGTGTTTCTAGGGAACATTAAGAGTTACCTTTCCACTACGATCCAGACAAAACTCACCAATGCAACATGTTTCAAGGAATATGAAGGCATCCCCATGGCCTGGAGCTGAGAGGTGCTCTCTAGTTCCTGCATTACACAGACCTGGAGACGGAATTAAGAGTAACTGCCTAGTTTAGTGGATCAAGCTAGCTTCGGAGACAGAGAGATCAGGATCCAATCTTGCCTGTTTCACTTAAAAACTCTGTGATATTGGGAGGTTATTCAGTTTCTCCAAGGCTCAGTTTCTCTATATTTAGAAGAAATAATAATATCTAACAATATGATAATAATGGTATTATAACAGTACCTGCCTCACAAGGCTGTTGTGAGGATTACCTGATTTATTTTACGATTTATATCATAAATACTCAAAAAAGGTAGCCATCCTTAATACCGTTACTAGGAACAGTAACTGAAGCCATAGAAAAGCAGTGGACAAGGATTCTGCACTTTAGAGGTAAACTTTTAGAAGTTGCACGGATCTGTTGCCATCAGTGTTGTGACTAGCAGGTAGCTGTTGGATATAATCCCGTTACGAGAAAACGAAGCCAAAAAAATTGTCAGTACAAATTAATAAAAGGTATTTATATCCCCTGCTTACTCCAGGTAACATTTGCTGCAAGTAATTTCAAGCATATAATTTAAATGAGATTGCAAGCATGAGGAATCGTTTGAATTCTGATAATCTCCAGAGTTACAGGCATGTGAATCCCCTCCCCTGAGAATGGCACTTTGAACTCTTAGAACTGAATGGATCATCTAAATTTAAGGGGTTAGGTGGTATTTCAACCAAACTCAGCTTCTGGGATGCTTGCTCCTTACTCAAATAAATCTTGCAGTTTTAAATGTGCAAACCATTCACATCAGATTCTCAGTGTCTAATTTACCAATAAAAATGTGTTGGGATTACCTCAGAAATGCAGAGTTCTTACTAGTTCTCTGATAACCTGAGTGAAAAAGCTAGATTTCTATTTAGTATTTCATTTACATTTATATTTTTGTGAAAACTGTATGCCTATTCATTTTTCGCAGGGAGCAAGTGAAGTTGATAAAGGACATTTTACCTACAAGATTAGGTCTCTCTACAGAGCCAGTTGGGAAGGCTGTGCCTTGGGGCTAGCACTCAGCAGCTCCCCGTCATCATCAGTCTTCATGATTCAACATTCTTTTTTAAAAAATTTATTTTATTTTTTCAGTGTTTGAAGATCCATCATTTATGCACCACACCCAGTGCTCCATGCAGTACGTGCCTTCCTAACCACCACCAGGCTCACGCAGCGCCCCCAACCGCCTCCCCTCTAAAACCCTCGGTTTGTTTCCCACAGTCCACAGTCTCTCATGGGAAGAGTGAATTGGGTGAAATTGGAAGGGGTCATGATTCCACAGTCTGAGGACGTTAAGACAGTTATTCTCTTCGACCGTATATACTTGGTATGATGTCATTTTCTTGTTTTTTCAAGAAAACTAAAAGCTAGAGTTGAGATTTTTTTGGTCAGTGCTAATGGAAACCCAAGTAATACATTTAGCAGGACTCCAGATCTGTGGTTACTTGTCTGCTCATGACAGTTACATGTTTCTGTTATTGTCATTTCTTTGATCTCCCCAGGCCGCACTTCTGAACCTCGTGCTGTAGTATGTCAGAAAAACTGGGTTCCAGTGTTAGAAAGCCCCATGACCTCAGGCAGGACAAGCCTTTGTCCTGGGTCCATTTCCTGTGTGATCCTTCCTCTCTTTCTGAGCTCGGGCGTTTAGGGGTCTGACTCGAGACTCCAAGAGCCAGAGCTTGGGAGCTGGGGGGATGTGGTAAAGAAAAGGGGCCTTTCCTTCTTCCTCTCAGTACAGGGAAACATCTGGTCTGGGGATTGAGAAAGAGGCTGAGTCCCTCTTTTCTCCTGATGAGACTTTCCTGTTGTCTTTCCTACTAAACCTCCCTCCCTTCACCCAAAGCTTTTCTTCTATCACAAAGTCACGTCTGTAGCACTTGGATGTTGCAAACTGGCAGAGAGGGAATGGACCCGAGGGTGACCTGGCTGCCACGTCAGTTAGTGCAAGTTGGAGTCCACGTTCACCAGGCTATCTGGGGTTGCGCACACCGGAAGTGCCGCATGGGGCGGCATTAACCAGAATACTCCAGTGCACCAGAAACTTACCTTGAAAATTTACTGGTCTGCTTTTAGTATTGGCAACTACCTCATTTAAGTCTTTAGGTTTCACCTTTGAAAACACTTCTAGCACACTGGGAAAATGAACTATTTTAATAGCAATTTCTTCTGAGAGCTTGTAAAATCCATCTTAGCTGTCAAAAGCATGGTTTATGGAATTTAAGAGACAATACAAGCATGCCCAAATCACCCCCTTGTCTCTTAGGGAATGTAGGTAAGGTGGTGATGGTGTGAAAACAGCATATGAACATTTAGTGTTTTATCAGGAAAACTGGGATGAGTCAAAGTGAGGGGTGTGGCAGCTTACCGGATTTTACAACATCCCAACAGAAAATGTCTGTATTTTAAAAATAAAGCTATCGAAGTATTATATACAGGAGGATCCTTTTGTAGTCTTGAAGAGGGGAGAGGCCTTCCCAAGCAGATACAACACCAGAATTACAACGAAAAAGTTGGCAGAACTGACTTTACACATTAATTTCTTGTTAATTTTTTCGTTTTCATTAAACTTTTTATTTTGAGATAATTGTAGGTTCATTTGTAATTGCAACAAACAATACAAAGGGAGCCTCTGTAGCTTTACCCTAATTCCCCTAATGGTAACATCTTGCAAAAACTATAGTGCCATATCACAACCAGGATATTGACATCCACGCAGTCAAGATATATACTATTTCCAGCACCACAAAGAACCTCCAAATTACCTTTTAAGACCATACCCACTCACTTTCCTTTGAAACCTACCTTCTACTTAACACTGTGCAACACGAATCTGTTCCCCATTTATATAATTTTCCATTTCAAGG
The DNA here is from genome assembly GCA_003697995.1 of Taxidea taxus jeffersonii. NCBI lineage: Eukaryota > Metazoa > Chordata > Mammalia > Carnivora > Mustelidae > Taxidea > Taxidea taxus. The sequence continues at coordinate 25,462 of RCUC01128226.1, forward strand.
ATGCTATGCGAATGCAATCATATAGCATGTGATCTTTTTTTTTTAATTTGACAGAACTCTGGAGATTCATCTAGGTTATTTTGTACATTAATAGTTTGTTCCTTTTTATTGCTGAATAGTAGTCCAGGGTATGGATGTACCACAGTCTGTTTAACCTTTTACTCCTTAAAGGACATCTGGGTTGTTTCTAGTTTTTGGATATGAATAAAGCTATTCATGTCATATGAGTATTATATGTATACAATATTTCCACATATAAGCATTGGCAGACTTGTTTTTGGGTGAACATAAATTTTCACTTCTCGGGGGGCAAATGCCCAAGAGTGCAACTGCTGAGTCATGTGGTCTTTGCATGCCTCATTTTTTAAGAACCTGCCACATTATTTTCCAAAGAGGTATAATATTTTACATGCCCACCAGCTATGTATGAACAATCCAGATTGCCTGCATTCTTGCCAATATTTGGCATTCCCACTAATATTTATTTTAATTATTCTGATAGGTGTGTGCTGATATCTCACTGTGGTTTTCATTTACATCTCCCTAGTGGCTAATGATGTGGAACATCTTTTCATGTATATGTTTGCTATCTGTACATCTTCTTTGGTGAAATATCACTTCATGTCTCTTGACCATCCTTTAATAGGATTGTTTGCTCTTTCTTTGTATGTTTGCTTACTGTGCTCTTCCTTCCTTTATGATATACCTAGATCCTTCTTTTATTGTTTACTTTCCATTTGGAGGGCTTAATTTAGCCTTTTTTTTTTTCTTTTTAATGTGGGCAACAAAGCAAGGTTTATTGAGTAGTAGCAAAGTGATGGTACAGATCTCCTGAGGAAGGAGGGTATTTAGCTATTTTTTAGGGTAGATCTGCTGATGACAAATTCTCTTAATGTCCCTTTGTCTGAGAATGTCTTGGTTTCCCCTTCATTTTTTGAAGAATATTTTCACTGGGCATAAGATTCTGGGCTGACAGGGTTTTGTTTTGTTTCAGTACCTGAAAAATATGGCACCCCTTCCTTATGATCTCCCAGCTTTCTGATAAGAAATCAGTCCTCTTTCTAGTTCTTTTTTTCTTATAGATAGGTATTTTTTTCTTTGACTGCTTTCAAGGTCTTCTCTTTGTCTGTCTTCAGAATCTTACAATGTATTTTGAAATAGACTTGGGAGGTTTCCCTTTTTTATCTTGGGATTCATTCAGGTTTTTGATTCTATAGTTTTATGTCACTTGTTAAGTGATATGTTTTCAGTCATTATTTCTTTGAGGACTTTTTAGCTCCCCGCTTTTTTTCCTGTCCTTCCAAGACCACAATGACATGAATGTTAGATATTTTGTTAGAGTCTTAGGTGCTTGTAGCACTATTCACTTTTTGGGCCTAATTTCTCTGTTGTCCAGACTGAGTAATTTATACTGTTGTATCTTCTAATATCTCCCATGTCTGTTCTCTGTCGTCTCCATTCTGCTGTTGATCCATTCACTGAGCTTTTTATGTTGGTTATAGTAGTTTTCAGCTTTAAAATTTCCACTTGATTCTTCCTTGTATCATTTTTATATTCCTTTGAGGAAACTATTATTTGCTGAGCCTTTCTTTTTTCACTTGTTTCAAGCATGTTCCAAATTTTTCACTGAAGCATCATTATCATGACTGCTTTAAAGTCTTTGTCAGACACTTAAAAAAAAAGATTTCATTTAATTATTTATCTGACAGAGAGAGAGGGTGTGAGTGTGAGAGCACAAGTGGGGGAGGGGCAGGCAGAGCAAGAGGGAGAAGCAGGCTCCTCGTGGAGCAAGTAGCCTGATGGGGCTCACTTCCAGGACCCTGGGATCATGACTTGAGCTAAAGGCAGAGGCTTTAACCCACCGAGCCACCCAGGTGCCCCTTTGTCAAACACTTTTAACATCTTTGTCATCTTGGTGTTGACATTCATTGGTCTTTTTTTTCTCATTCAGTTTGAGATATTCCTTATTCATGATATGACAAGGGATTTTCACTAGAAACTTAGACAGTATTGTATTATGTCAGAAGGCTCCGAATCGTACATAAATTTTCTGTTTTATCTGGCTTTCCCTGACATCACTCTGGCATGGATAGGGATCTCTGTCTTGTTTTTGCCGGGTGGAAGTAGAAGTCCTATTTCCCTACCTGGCCTTCACTGACAGAGGACAGCAGAGTCTCTTTGTTATTGCTGAGTGAGGGTGAAAATTCCTGCTCTCCAGATGGTTCCTATGGATACCACAGCAGGATGGTCTTATTACTGTTGGGTGACAGGGAAAATTCCGAGTCTCCACTACACCTCCTCTCATGCCACCCCAGCGGAGAAGTTTCTGGGTATCTTGTTACAGCCTTGCTGGGGTGGAAGCCTGGCTCACTGGCCCTTTGCTGACATGAATAAGAATGGAGTCACAGCATTTTCTGGGGTGTCTGGTGGAGGAGAGTGATAATTGTCTAAAAAATGTTTCTATTTTGCTGAGCTTAATCTCTCTTGGTCCTTTGACTAGAAACAGCAGACTTTTGTTGCGACTTCTTATTGGCATTTCTGGGTTGGCAGCTACTTCAGCACGAGGTTTGAGCTATCTGAGGCAAAAAGAAAGCCCAGGGAGTGCATCAACAGATTGTTCCTTGGGTCCCAAGGTCCTTAGCCAATCTGCCTTCTTTTTTAGTTTTTAGTTGTTCTTGGTGAGAGGAATAGGGAAAAAGCACATCTATTTCATCTTTCCAGATATGAAAGTATTCCTCATTGATTTTTAAACTCTCTTCTAAATACCCAGGTATTAATAATTTTCCTGTTACTTGTGTTGTGGATATTTTTTCCCAGGTGCAAATTGTCTTTTAATTTTGCTTTTGAAATCTTTCACCATTTCATTCACAGGAGTTTTTAAGAAGACAAAAATTTAAGAACAGGTTGAAGAAAAGCAGACAATTAAAACAGAAAGAAATGTGACTGGTTAACAACTAGCACATGACATTTGATATCAACAATTTCATTTTGAAGGACAATGATGAAAGTACAGGGGTGCTACAGATGTAAGATTTTAAGGTCACATTTTAAGTTTCAAAATATAAAAGCAATGATGAAAAAATTTAGTGAAATATCGGTCAATCCATGGTTTCCTGTATTTTTAAAGAGCTTTAATAACTATATAAAATTTTTTCATTTTATTATGATATCACTAGCAGTAAAAAAATAAAAAATATTGATAAGTCAAATGAAGATGTTCAATTTACAAGGACTGTCATGGAGATGTTAGAGATTCCTCTAAAACTAGGGATGTAAAGAAGCGGTTTTATTCTGTTTTTGTTATTTTTGTACAATCACAGAAGAGCTATAAAATTAAAGCATGAAAAGTATTTAGAGAAGAATTCCTTTCAAAGGTGTAAAATTCTTAGTAATTTAGGTAAGGCAAATAATTTCTATGAGGGCTAAATGATCTTTTAAGTGTATAATAGAACCATACTGTATTTTACTAAATGCATCAAATTACTAGGTCCCAATAAAGAAAGAAATATTATCCAAATATAAGTTTCCTTTTAGTGTAATGGCCTACTTTTCCTGTTTCCCAAGATGTCTTCAGTCTCTTATGTGCTTTTTGTGTATAGTATTAATTCTGCAACATAATGCCCTTGGGAATTCACAGCATATCTAGTTTCCTCTGAAAAGGATTTTAGAGGATTACTTTGCTTGGTTTTGTGTTACTGGCCTCACATAATCACATATCCTATATTCGACTAGATGAAAATTACCTCGGAAGGTTTGGGAAATATTATGGATGCTAATGTAGATATCTATTTCATCATTATATCTGCAATTGGCATCCGATTTTCTCCAAGGAAAGGGGACATAGGCACTGGATTAATCTCTAAGCCTCATTTCAGCCTTGTTGGTAATAAATAGTTACCTGAACTATAAACTATCAGGAAAATTAGTTTGATTTATACTTGCCATTTACTTGTCTATTTCCTGAGACAGTTGCTAATGCAATATGCAAGATGGGTAGGGATAGTGACAAAGAGAAGCAAGTTGGCCACAGTTGGCTAGAAAATTCTCTCTTCAAATTACAGTCTGACATACCAATTAAATGCCTTCATGTCATGATGTAGGTATAAAATAAAAGAATGATATGTGGCTAATTATCCCGTCTGTGGAAATATAATGCTCATACAATATTTGATAGCCTGCAAAGGAACATTTTTTAAGCTAGCAGTATATTTCAATGTATTGGAAGGTTGTATTTGTAGAGCGGTTTTAGGTAGGAACCATATGGAATTGTCACTTTTGTAGGTTAAATATTGTCAATTTCAAATGGTTTGATCTATAAAGATCACCTAAACAGACCACACATGTTGGGCAAGACATTTTTAAATAACAAAATCCTTGACGTCTCTTTGTAGTCCGTGAGCGGGGATGAAGTTGGGGAGATCAGGTGTAATGTGTTGGGTCACATGACACAGGAAACAGGAAAGCCATCTCTTTTGCCCAGCAGGAGATCAGTTTTTACAAGGTTGAACTTCACCTCCTTCCCAACTAGGAAATCCTCACCGCCTTCCCCCACCCCCCACAACAGGTGCCCTGAGGTGTGAGAGTCTGGGTCAGTCCAATGGCAGAGGAACCAACCATTCCCAGCACGACAGCGACTGATGCTGAAGCAGCATGAAAAATAACATGGAAAATACAGGAAAAGTAACCGTGGAGATACAGAACTACAAAAAGAGGAGCAGTGCCTCATCTCTATTTCTATCCTGGTGTGTGACCTATTTTATTGATTTGGTGCTTTATAGGATAATTCTTCAGAAAGCTCTGGGTATTCTTTCTCTCACAGACAGATCTGTGTGGTGTACTTGTAGCACATGAGAAGCGGTTTGGATTTATGAACTAACATGCTTCCGTGAGGAACAAAGCCACAGTTCTCTATGGAAAATGTAGCTAGGTTTCCTGAATTGCTGTTCTACTCTCTGGCACAAATAGCCCATGTAAGTTTTAAAAATCATACAACCTTTTGGACCTAAATTTCTGTTAGCTCTTCTCTGCCAAAAATGATCTCTCTTTGACGTATTACTAAGAAGAAGTACCTCAAAAACAACAGAATGTCCCAGAATATGTAGCAGTGGCTCCACACAATAGACAGCTAAAAGGAAAAGCAGCACAGAACCTAGTCATTTGTTTCTTGAACCGTGTGTAGGAATTGTATCTGTGTCTGTTCGCTCTAGTTGAAGAGGGAAGATATCAAAGACCCCGGGGTCTACAGCGTTCTTGAGTTATTCTCGAGAAGTTGTCCTTGCTTGCTTGGGAACATGCATGGAGAGTAACCACCGCACATAGCAAATAAAATAAAAACATACAGGTGTAGATTCCAAAGACATGTGTCACGAAGTCCTGTAGGAAGGGGTGGAATTTATACCTTTGGCTGACTCTGAGCTTGGCGCTGACTTTTAAGAGAATACCCAGATGGCAACAATGATGGAAAATCAGCACTCATGGGGGAGAGAGGCCATTAAAAAGGGAAACAACTCTGAAGTGAGTCCAAGAGGGGGGAAGCATGGATCATTTCTTTCTACAAAGTTCTTTTTTGTCAGGAAGATGAATTGATTTTAAAAGATTTCAACTTATTTCTCCTCAGGAGACAATTCACTGCCTACTAAAGTCATTCGAATGAAAATGTAAGCAACCTTGAAAACATCCATTCTATACTAATTGAGACCCCATGAAGAATAAAGGACATCTTTTTGAATTTAGTGCGCTTTCGAAGTGTGTGGATCGTGACTCAACAGGCATACGTTACCTATATTTCATTCCCACATATCTATCATGTAAAAGAACGTAAAACCAGCCATCAGGATGCTGACATTGTCTGTGGGGAAAAAGATAAAATGTGGGGAAAAATGTTTTGGCAAGTTTTCAAAAACAGTAAGGTCAACCTGATTTCTCCATAATTTGAATAACTTTATTTTTAAAAATTTTTGTTATTTAAAAAAAATCCCACTATTTATTTATTTATGTATTTAGAGAGCACACGAGTTGGGGGGAGGGGCAGAGGGAAATGGAGAGAGAGAGAGAGAATCTCTAGCAGACTCTGCACTGAGCACACAGCCCCACGTGGGGCTCGTTCTCACAAGCCCAAAATCATGACCTGAGCTTAAGCCAAGAGCTGGGCGTTAGCCGGCTGAGCCACCCAGGGGCTCCCATCTCCACAATTTGAATAGCCCTAAAACCATATCACATTCATGTCAGCAATGTCCTCTGCTTTTGATTTGGTTACCAGAAAACAGTTACACTCCCATGAACATTATCAGGAAATCTTGGAGAAGTGATCACTACTAAGATTAAATACATTCTTTTAATTATTTTAGATCAAATGAAATTGCTTGCAAACACATTTCCTTGAGGACAGATTTCTGGTTTCTTTCCCAGAGGTCTTATCCTTGTGGTCAAAGTAAGCGCAAATACTTCATCATCCCGCTGTATTTTACTAATCACTCGTCTCCCTAGGCAACGCTACCCCAGAAAATCCAGTCCCTCCACACTGTCTGACAGGGGAAGGCAGCCAGCCTGGCCAGACAGCAGGTATGCAAGCGTGGCCACAAGTTAAATAAAAGAAGTGGTTGTTTGCAAAATCAGTTTAGCAAACTGCAGGATATTACCCGCATGGTGGGGTCTCAACCTCGCCCTCCCTATTTTTCTCGGCATAATATTCATTTTCAGGTATCTAAGACTGGGCTGATGAGACACTACTGATAATGAGACTTCAAAACTTTTCTGCTTTTCAAATGCTTTCAACTAATCTCTGTTCCTCTGTCTCATGACAAATAACCTTAGCTTCAGTTTTATAGACGAGATTGAGCCCTGTATCACATGCCTTAATTTTCCTCCTCGCCACCTCTGAAATCCCCATGCATATTCCCTAGACCCTTGTGCACTCCTTCTCTAGGTATAACCTTTGTCCTTATTAAATCCGAAGCTCATTATCCAAGCTCAGGGCTCCATTTCGCTTGTCCTCACACGTGATCACACTTCATGTGTGATGTCTCTGGTGTCTTTGATCTCTGCACTTGCCTTCTCTGCTTGCTCCCCTTCCAAGCATACCAGGTATTTGGGTTCAACCTGTGTTTCCTTGTCCATGCCACCATTTCAAGTTCCAAGGTTCTTGATCTATGTATGGGCAAGGGTTAAAAAATCTAGAATCTATAGCTGGACAGCCTGGGTTCAATTTCCGTTGTTTCTCTTTTTAGCTGTTGACATTGTGTGAGAGCTCTCCTCTGTCAAACAGGCATAATGATAACAGTGGTGTTCTGTTAAAGCGGTTCTGGGGGTGGGTGAGAGAGGAAGGACTGATTTGTGTGTGTAATTTCCATGGTGTAAATAGTTCCACCCTGGCTGATTTCAAGCTACCAGCATGACCTCACTGAATTCTGAGTTGGGATGAGATGCTCCCATTCAGTTCCGGGGAGCAGGGTCCAGCTGGCTGCCTGTGCAGCGCTTCCACAGGATTGCTATGATTAAGGTAATATAAGAAAAGCACTCAGAACAAGCCATATTAATAATAGGTGCTCAACAAGTGCTGGCTTTTCCTATGTCCTTGCAGAGAGAATTTGAAAATTATCCTTAACCATTCAATTATTTCTTAAATGCTGAGGAGCTTGTTGGGCATAGAGCATGGACTTTGTAGTTAAATAATCCTGGTTTGCGTTTTTCATTGTGTGAGTTTATGCCAGTTTTTTTCTTAATCTGTAAAATAGTGACAATAATATCTACATTTAGGGTGGAAAAATGAAATGAGATAATACATGTAAAATGCTTAGAACACAAAAGATGTTCATTAAATGTTTATTTCCATATCTTCCCATACTCTATTGTAATTGCCTTCAGATAACAAATAAAATGCAAGCCAAAAATATATAAATCTGATGGGAATTTCTCAGTCTTTATCTTCTTGACTTCTGTCTTATTTCATATATTTGGTTATCCTCTCTCTGGACTTCCATAACACTGAATCCTTCTAATTTTCCTACCTTTTTGCTTTAACTGCCTCCATTGATTTTTTTTCCCCATTCTGCCCTTTGTAGATAGACATTCTCAAGGCTCCTGGGTGTCTCAGTCAGTTGAACATTGGACTCTTGGTTTCGGCTGAGGTTGTGATCTCAGGGTCATAAGATCGAGCCCCGTGTTGGGCTCTGTGCTCAGCATGGAGTCTGCTTGAGATTCTCTCTCCCTCTCCCTCCCCCTCTGCCCTACCTCCACTCTCTCTCTCTGTAAAGTAAATAAATAAATCTTAAAAAAAAAAGGTAGACATTCTCCATAGTACTCTCTCTCTTTTTTTGCTTCCCCACCAATTGTGCTGTTATACATACTGCTACATTAGTGTCAGGTATATGACATAGTGATTCAATGCCTCTATATGTTATGGTGTGCTCCCCATGAGCGTAGCAACCCTCTGTGCTATTACAGTACCATTGACTATACTCCCTATGCTGTACCTTTTATTCCTATGACTTATCCATTCCCAAACTAGAAGCCTATACTTCTCACTATCGTTCGCCCATTTTGCCCATCCTCCCTGAACCCTCCATTCTGGCAACCATCAACATACTGTATATATGGGTCTATTTCCAGTTTTTGTTTGTTTGTTCATTTGTTTTCTTTTTTAGACTCCCCATAGGAGTGAAATCATATAGTATTTGTCTTTTTCTGTCTGACTTATTTTGCTTGACATTATGCCCTCTAGGTTCATCCATGTTGTTGTAATGGCAAGAGCTCATTCTTTTTTATGGCTGAGTAATATTCCATTGTATATGTATACACCACATTTTTATCCATTCACCCATCCATGGACACCTGGACTGCTTACATATTTTGGCTGCTGTAAATAATGTTGCAATAAACATAGGGGTGCATGTATTTTTTCAAATTAGTGATTTCACTTTTTTTAGAGTATCTTTTTGTTTCTGGACCTACCAGCTATCACACTTTTGTTTTATCATCTCTGGACCAGACTGTAAGTTCCTGGAGGAAGTCATTGTCTCCTCACTGTACTTCCTTAAAACAATTACCACAGATATCCATAGCTCTGTAAGTACTTAAATATACTTTTAAGATAAAATTGGTACTCTACAGTAGAAAATTACTAAATTAATGCTGACAAAGCATTTTGTTGTTGCCAGTTATAATGATTGTGTTTCTTTGTGCCAGGCTATAAAGAATTGTCCTCTCAGGAAAGTTATACCCTATAAACTATCCAGCTGAACATGCCCATTGAACAAGCAATAAGCAACAAGCTTAAGAACTTCAAGCAGGCGATTATATTCTTACTTTTGATGTTGGTTTATGTGTCAGCCTAGGTCACTGAGCCACTTACCCCTCCTTTCATGAAGGTAGATGCTACCAGCCTATGGAAGGGAGAAAGCTAATGACCCTGTTTATTCCAGTGCTGCATGTATTTGTTTGCATAATCCAATGAAGCTAAAGAACGTAGAAGGAACAAAAATGCTACCACTTCTTATTTGCATATCCCATGGCGCCACATGTATGTCTACTTCATTCTTTGCTATACATATCTGACTCTCCTGTCTCTCTCTACCTCAATAGATTGTGATGAGTATCATTTTGCTAGAAATGATGAGTAACAGTCATTATTTCTGGGTGCCTGAAAGGCATTAATATGTATAAATTCTACTTTTAAAATTTCTTAGTTAATTAAAAAAAAAAGAGACTAGGGTATGAATAAATAATCTGAAGTCACTCACTGGCACAGGACATTCTAAATAGTTTGATCCAGGGCACCTGGGTGGCTCAGTGGGTTAAAGCCTCTGCCTTCAGCTCAGGTCATGATCCCAGGGTCCTGGGATTGAGCCCCACATCGGGTTCTCTGCTCAGCAGGGAGCCTGCTTCCCCCTCTCTCTCTGCCTGCCTCTCTGCCTACTTGTGATCTTTGCCTGCCATATAAATAAATAAAATATTTAATAAATAAATAAATAAATAGTTTGATCCAACCATCGCTACATTGCTGCTTTTATGTTATTTACTGTCCTGACCCTAATTCTTATTTATGGATGGCAGCCTAAAGAATGTGACCCTGGATCAACGACTGTGCTGCTGCCTCTGTTGGTCACAGTGAAGTCACTATGGAAACAGTGATCTCTTCTCTCCCTCCACTTCCTGACCCTTTTACCATTTACTGTTCAAAAGCTTTTGGGTCCATTCATGCGCATTGTATGGGCAATGATAATTGTAGAAAGGATGACCTTAATTTCGAATGCATATCAAAGTGCCTTGCAGGAAAGAAGAATGTCTTTGTTTGATGTATGGAGATTGATTGGGAAAGAGACACATCTTTGGACATACATTTAAAAAAGCCCCATCTAGTCCAAATCAGCTAGAGAACCCTCCTCCCCCAATAAGAAACATTTACGTGTAGCTTTATATTTAGTTGTTTTAAAAACACATGTTGGTGCTTTATTTTCATTTCTTTAGGTATAAAATGTGTTTCCAGAAATATTGTACCTACAGGGAATGACAGCTCAGTTTACAACATCTTGACTTCTAGTTGTTGTCCAATAAACCAGTAAGGTTTGAGGGAGGTCATTTGCCTCTGAGTATCTGTGTTCATTTCTCTTTGTATAGAGGCATGCCTCATAGCAAATGGTTGTTTCTTGTCCCATGAGTATTTTCAGTCCATTCATTTGTTCATTCATCCATTCAACAGAAGATGCCCCTGTTCCCTCATATTTCTACAAGAGGAGATTGCTGCCCTTTTGCCACTGGATGAAACACTAATGGATTGAACACTTCAGTTTCTTTTTTCACCTAATTAAATGGACTAATGAAGTTTATTGGTCAGTGCTATTACCTGATAGTGGAAAATTTCATGTTCAGGAAATGCCTATAGCCTATGTTCATGCAAGATGGGCCTACCTGACTATACTCTACCTCTTAGGCCCACTGGGTGGGATTTTTTAAGGAACTAGAGCTGCAGAAGGAAAAGTCTGATAGTTCCCATTTGTTTTGCAGGCTCAGTAGTTTTCACAGGCTCCCCATTTGGCCTCAGAATCCAGCCATTTTCTCTAATCTATCTTCATTAGTCTTGATTTTTTTGTTTGTTTTTTTAGCTATTGGGTCATCATTAACAAAACTGATTTTTAGATCTCTATACAGCTTCTGGTGTCTATTCTCTACAGTGAAGGGCCTTGGAGGGGAGGAATGATGAGTGTCCAACACTTCAAATCTCTAATATTATGAGATTTAAAACATGTAAGGCAGCAGCCCTCAGGTAGCTTATAATGTAGCTGAGGAAGCCAGGAATGAGCAAATAAATCCAATTAAAAATTTAAAGCATCGTGAGTAAGTTTCAATTTACCGGTGCAGACAGGGATTCATAAAAGATAGTAATCATTGAATGTTGGAGTACTCAGAGCAGGATTTCTTACAGATGAAGTGGAACTCTTGAAGCAAGGTGGTTTCAAACGTGTAGAGAAGCATCCCAGAAGACAGAAATGGAGCCTGTCAAGAAATTACAAAGGACAGATTTGGGACTAACATAAGGAAGCTCTTTCTAATATGGGAAAGTCATATTAGTTTAATATTATTGATTCCAGGGAGGGACCAGTTAAAGTAATACCACTTCAAACAGAAAATAAAATAAATTTGAAAAGTTTGAAATTTAGAATTGAAGCTACAATTATGCAAACAAATTTGTTTTATTTTAGAGTTAACAGAATCCTGGTTTTAAAATATACATATGTATTAATTCTTAGGGTAAAATAAATCAAATGATTTTTAATAAAATGTTTCTGATTATATGATGGCATGATGTGATAGTTTTTATAACAAAAAAATCAAACTAGTTTGATTCTTGTAACCTGATAAAACATTTAATGATTGAAAAATTATTCTCTCCTTTTCTTTTTCTTTTCCAAATTTGGATGCCCAGTGTGCGGTACTGAGATAGTCATCATCCTTGCTCATTATATGGTCTAGTCATTGTCCTTTGGGTTTATTTATTTAGTAATATCAATCATATCCTCGAATCCATGATCCAATTCGAGGGCCATAATGCAACTTTCATCTTTGTCCCCCCGTTTGCCTCTACCCTTCCTATTATCACTGACTTGAATTTTATGCTTATCATTCTCTTATTTTTTTAGTTTTAGTGCTCACATTTGCTTTAACATTTAGTTTTACTGAAGAAGTTTCATGTTATACATAGTCTTTTAGGACTTGCTTATTTTTCTAAATGTAATATCACAAAAACTCAGCCATATTTCTGAATATGACTTTGATTCATTATACTGTTCCATTATATGACCATATCACAATTTATCTATCTTTTTCTTCAGTCAATGAAGTTGTTTCCAATTTTGTTCTTCTTGCTACAAAAATTCTCTTTAACATTCATCCTGCTACAAAAATTCTCTTTAATATCCTCTTGTACACATGTGTAAGATTGCTACAAAAATTCTCTTTAATGTCCTCTTGTTCACATGTGCAAGATTGCCTTTGTTAAACTATATGTCTAAGAATAGAATTACAAGGTTGAAAGGTATGCATATCTTTAATTTTATAAGGTAATACTAAAATATTTTCCAAAATAGTTATACCAGTTTATATCCCCACTAGTAATGTATAAGAGTTCTATTAATCCACATCTGCTGCAACACTTGATGTTGTCAGCCTTCTTCATTTTTATCAATCCATAGTTATAAAATGGGATCTCATTTGGTCTTGATTTGCATTTCCCTGATTTCTTGTGAAGCTGAGCTCTTTGTATGTGTTGGTCATATGTGATTACTCTGAAATGACTGTTTCGTTTTTCTCTGAGCCTCACATTTTTTCTTTTCTTTTCTTTTTATCTAGAAATTCAGATAATAATATATATCTTATGGAGTTTAACCAGATACTCAATGCAAAGCATCTGATTCAGTGTCTGTCATGTAGTAGATCTTTAATAGAAAAATTTTTTTCCTTTAATAGAAATTATCTTTTCCTGTTCCTGATGCTATCTTCTGGTTTTCTCCCATATTTCTGGATTCCTTCCTCCCCTTCCTTCCTCCCTTCTTCTTTCCTTCCCTCAGAAAACCCCACCCCACCTCAGAACTCTTTTCTTCGGTCCCAGCTCAGTGTCTGAAGCTTTGGTTCTTACGTGGATCATCTAAGAAGCCCAAAGGTGCTTACTATGTTTCTGGACTCCCAAGAAATTGATCTGAATTGACAACTGCTGTCTTTCTCCCAGCCTTTGGGAAGTATGTCCACTCGGTCTTCTACCATATTTCATTGACAATTTGTTCAGTTTCTGATCAGAGACTTTTGTATCCTTTTAGATCCTGTTCCTGCTCCTCAGACTGACTCTGCATCATATCACTAGTGGGATCTATCTTCCCTGGGCCTCTAATTTCCAACCCATCCTGTGGTAGGTGACCATACTTGCTCCCTGGATCCCTAGATACAACTCTGCTGTAGGCATCAGAATCATCTAAGTCTGGGCTTTGCAAAATTTATTATGCATGTGAATTACCCAGGGTTGCTTAAATGCAGATCCTGATTAGCTAAAAGGGTGGGCTTTGAGACTCCGCACATCTAACCAAGTCTTGGGTGATGCCAGAGCTTCTGGTCTGTGAAACTTATACTCTGAGGAGCAAAGCTCTAAGTAATTTTTGAAGGTTTCTTCCAGCTCTAGGTTTTAATGATCTGTGAGTAGTAAACCCCCATGTTCTATTTCTGAGAACATTTCATTACCTTTTCTCTGTATCCTCTTAGTGATTTATCAGTGGTGGATCCCTTTATCTAACAAATTTTTTTGAGCACCTATAATGAGGCTGGCATTAACAAAATGAAAGAGACATACCAGTGAACAAAATAGACAAATGCCCCCATCCTTAAGGAACCAACTTAAATACAACTTCTAAGTACAAGCAAATGGTATTTATCTTTTATAACACCTTTCTTCTGTTCTTCATTGCATGAAGTCAAGTTTTTATTATTTTTACATACAGAGACAAATAATACTACTCTTTCTTACTGTAGGCTCTGTGTGTAGATCTCTATTTAACACAATTTTAAAATTTATTAGGATCTTATTTTATTTTATTTTTTTAAAAATTTTATTTATTTGGCAGAGAGAGACACAGTGAGAGAGGCAACACAAGCAGGGGGAGTGGGAGAGGGAGAAACAAATTTCCCACTGAGCAGCAAGCCCAATACGGGGCTTGAACCCAGGACCCTGGGATCATGACCGGAGCTGAAGGCAGATGCTTAATGACTGAGCCACCCAGGTGCCCCAAAATTTATTAGGATTTTAAAAAGTACTCAAATTCTTTATAATATTATCTTATTTAGAATAAACAACTTATATCATTTGGTTGAAAGTTACTCATAGAATAAACATGAAGAAAAATCACGCTAAAACTTTTGTAAAATAAACATTTTGTTTTTGTTTTTGTTTTTGGTAAGGGAAAAATTTGATGTCCATATCTCTTTAAGTTTTCTTTGAGATTGGCTTTCCTACATTTATTATTTTGCTTTTATTTTTCACCACAGGAAGTAATTCTCGATAAACCTTAAAATGCAGGATGTCTTGGTGTGCATTTCTCTCCATAACACACTTCAAGGCAAAGCTTTTGAAGTGGAACAAACTTCAAAGTTGGACTATAAGCTTTTGAAGTGGATCTACCCTAAGACCGATTTTTGAAACAAGAGAATGATAGGCTCATTGTCCCTTGTGCTTCACATGTGACAGAAAAGAAATTTGTAGTGACAAACAGTGCCTCTCCCAATGCCTAAAGTATTTAAACGAGTGAGCACAGTACCCAAATGCTTTAACTCCAGATTTTAGAGGCAGAAATAAAGAAGTGTTAAAAAAATAAAAGGAAGGTCGGAAGCTCTCTTTACTATCTGCAATCGCGGTGGATGAAAACAACTAATTTTCAAGCTTGGTTTGAAGACATACACTAGTTTGTGAGCTGACTACAAAAATGCAAATTTAAGATATTTAAATTAACCCATCTCATCAAGCCTAGTTTTTCATATATGCTTGAAATGCTATCAAATGTCCTGTGAAATAGAATAAACAATAAAAAGAGATGATCAGAAAAAGAAAATAAAAACATCTGGCTCCTTTAAAAAAAAAACAAAAATATTAATGGGGTATTGATTGGTTGTGACACAGTAGTTCAAATGGTACAAACTGTAACTCTGTGTCAGACTCCCTTGTTTTCTAAATAAAGTTGTAATTTTTTAAATCTTTCAAAAACTCTAAATACTGACATTAATCAATGACATGCCAGGATGGAAAGTCTAGAACTCAATATACAAAGAAAATACAAAAGCCTAAGTATTATAACACTAAACTATGATAAAAAGATACACTTATGAGAAATGAATATGTTACTTTCATCTGAGCATTACCTTAGAGCAGAATTTTTATATTGTCACTTCTGGTCGTATTTTTTGGTTTCAATCCTCTTACCTCTCATTCCTAAAACTCAGTCAATTACTGAAAATATGTTTTATTAAAATAATTTGAATTCCTATATCTTGTTCATGTTGATTTCTTAAAGAAAAGCCTACGTTTTGATTCATCACCACAATATTTTGATGTATTAAACCCTTACATTTTTAGAAAGAAATTATTTTATACTCTGTGTCCCATGGTCATGTCTTTGTCACCATCTCTGTTTTATCTTTTTGATTTTGGGGCTTGCAACTTAAATTTTGTTGTTATCTTACTGGAGGCGATTGGACGGCAAATTAGTGAATAACCCAAATAATCATAGATCTTATGCTTAATTAGACTGCAGTTGCATTACCTTCCTCAAGGCAACATTTTACTCTTCCACTCAGTTCCTCCCTGTTAATTGATAGGTGAGATCAATCATACTAATTTGAATATTAATACAAGAAATATACCCTTATAAGACTGACACAACAGGCTGAATCCTGCGCCCTTTCCCCATTATTCCATGGAAGATTATAGAGTGACATGAAACCAGGGTCAGAAATTCAACTGATACATAGGCTGTTTAGTGTCTCTGTGTTCTCCAACCCGGTGACCTCAATATTGTGTGACTGATCTCAGTGAAACTAAGCAAAAGAGGGGAGGTAGATCAGCTCCTACCAGTGACACTAGATAGGAAAAAGGTGAGGACTTGTGGGCTATGGATGAATCAGGGACACCAAATTTCTGAAAGAAGAGTATTTTTTGTATTGCGGTGATTGCTAAGTAACAAACAATGCCAAAGTTTGTTAGTTTCAACAGCCATTTTGCTTTGTTCACAATTTTATAGGTTGGGATTTTGGGATAGTCTCCTCTGGGAAGTTTTTCTCTGCTTCCCCGGGTGATCACTGGGGAGGCTGGGGTCTTGTGAACCCATTC